>JAPMUY010006212.1:0-44439 GCA_026901105.3 Galaxias olidus
AGGGGGGGTCGCTCTGTCTGTTTGTCTATCAGGGAGCAGTGTGGGCTGCTGTGGTCAGGGTCCACACCCTTGGCTTGTTGCCCCCCTGGCTGGTCTGACGGAGCGGGAGGAGTGAAGAGGTGACAGGGGGGTAAGTAACCGCCGTGCTGGGGGCGAATGGAACTGCTGGGGATTGGGCGTGTGTGTGCTTTCATGTTCAGACGCGAGCAGGCAGGCACGCGCTCCATCAAATACGTGGAGCCGCACATGCCAGCACGCGTGTGGAGACCGTGTGTGTGAGTGCGTGTCCAGGAAATGATTGAAAAGAGGGGCGTGACATGCTGCTGACGTGTGTGTGTGTGTGTGTGTGTGTGTGTGTGTGTGTGTGTGTGTGTGTGTGTGTGTGTGTGTGTGTTGGGCGGGGGGGGATCGATGCCGTGATTGAATGACGGATGGCCTTCTCCCTCCTGACCCTCCTGGCCTGTAATCATTGGAGGTGGAATGGCTCTCCCGAGCGTACATCCCAATCCCATTGATGGGAAGGACACGGATGGTGGCCAGGACCACGGGAGCGCATCCCGCCAGACCTTGGAGGTGGCGCGGACTCCATTACCGCCGTGTCTGTCCCGAGGACGAAAGCTCCCTCCCTCTCTGGCAGAGGGAGCTCCTTTTGTCGGAGCACTTTGGTTCTGTCTAGAGGTTTGGTCTCACTGTCTGTAGGCCTGGCCTTTAGGACACGTCCAGTGCTTGGGGAAAGTCTTAAGACAGTGGATGCTGATGCTGCCCAACCTTTGGCTCTCGTGTTTGTGGGGGTGTACGTACGTACGCATGCGTGTGTGTGTGTGTGTGTGTGTGTGTGTGTGTGTGTGTGTGTGTGTGGAGAGAGTGGGTTTGCCTGGCTGCATATGTATGAGTGGGTAGATGTGAGGGTGGCTGCTTTCGGATCCAGTAGCCTGAGTCTAGCTCTCTCTCTCTCTCTCTCTCTCTGTGGATGCAGTGGGAGGAGATGTAGCGCAGCTTGTCACAGCTCAGCATGGCAAAATAAAGGCATAGTCAACGCCTCATTTCTGCTGTGTCTTCCTTCTATCAACAGCTAACGTGCGTGTGGCTCTAGATTATGGCTGTAAAAAACGTCTTACATAATGTGTTTTCCCTACACTGTGTGTGTGTGTGTGTGTATGTGTGTGTGAGGTTTCATACATGTCTGTATGATTACGCGTGCGTTCTCCACCATCTGCTCGGCGTCCCGCGCTCCTCAGTTAGTTGGCGCCGGGCTCCCCGTCTCTGGCTGGAGCTCCAGAGACGACACAGGGAGAGATCAATGACCCGCCATGGGAGCTGTGATCCATCTGACCCCCCTACAAGTGTACAAAGCCAGGCCGCCCAAGTGGCCATGGCGCTACGGCTCCCCGCTTTGAGGAGAAGCAGGATCTAAATTCATGTGGGTTTTTTTTGGGGGGGGGGGGGGGGGTTAGTGAAATTTTATTGATTGAGCTCACTTTGAGAAATGGATGCAATTAAAAAAAGTTCAAAGAACTCCCACCCCCCCTCCCTACCCACCCACCCACCCAAAAAGTCTCGATTTAATATTCCGTGAGGAGCCGGGCTGCGCCCTAAAGACCGTTCAGGGCTCTGTTCCCCCGCTCCGCTGCACCGTCTCTCTTTGACACCGGCTTTACGGGGAGCCTCTCGTCGCCCTCGGGGGGGGGGGGGGGGGGGGGGGGGGGGGGGGTCAAATCGGCCCGTGTCGCCGGCGGCGAGCGCTAAAGACGGCGCGATCCTATTTACATTTACATTGCATCACAGGCGATTTATTCATGGGGCGCTGTCACGCTGCGGGTGGACGGACGGGCATGATGGATGGACCTAATGCGTTTCCAGCCCGAGATGGACGGGAAGGCGGGAATCGATAGGATCTCCCAGCAGCCCACTCACTTTGCCGGACGGAGGGGGGGGATGCATGTTAAGGGAGATGCCTGGAAGTGGAGATGCATTAGGAGTCGGGGAGACGGCGTTCTCCGCGTGGCCTGCCCTTTACGCACTGACTGACAGCTAATGTCAGTGACCGGAGGGAAACGAAGGGAAGAAAAGGGATTTGCATGTGTTGCCTGAAGGGGCTGTGTACTTGTGTAAGTGGGGGAAAGTGTGCCCTATGTGTGTGCAAGTGTGATAAGGCACGCGTCTGTCTGTGTGTGTGTGTATACGCGCGCACGTGATTATGTAGCATAGTTACACTGCGTGTGTAAATGTGTGTGTCTGACACGCTGGGGCATGGCTGACGGGGAGCTGTAAGGCGTGGAAAGGTCAGGCTCTGATGTGTGTGGGGTTATTGCCCAGATGAGCGTCGTACACATTGATTTGCTGTCCCCTGACTGGGCTGGACCAAGCCATGCCGGGCCAGGCCATACTGAGCTAAACTGGGACGAAGGAGTGTGGGGGTGTAGAGAAGTTTGTGCGCTCTCTCTTCTGTCTCTCTCTCTCGCTCTCTCATATGTTATTGATGGATTAAACCACATTTTATTGATGGGGGTGGGAAAGAGAGGAGGAGATCAAGAGAGAACGAGGAGAGAGAGAGTTTGTCCTAGGCCAGAGGTCAGTAAACAGACATGTTTAACGATACGGGACGTGATTTACAGATGTGACAACAGGCCACAGTCACACACACTCACACACTTACACATACCCACACACACACACACACACACACACACACACACACGCACACACATACCCCCACACACACACACACACGCACGCACGCACACACATGCACACGCACACACACACACACGCACACACACACACACACACACGCACGCACGCACACACACGCACACACACACGTGCACACACACGTGCACACAGAGACACGGAGAGCACTCATGCTCCTCTGTCGTCCCTGGTTTATTTTCTCTCCGGCCCTCGGTGCTGGACGTGTGTGCCTCCTGTTTTTACGAGGGCCCCGGCCCTCAGGCCTCTCCCCGGCGTGTCCCTTTATGTTCCTCCTCGCGGCCAAGTGTGAAGTGGCTTAGCTGACCCCGCTGTGCCGGAGCCCTGCTTAATGCCCCGCGCCGCTCGCTCCGGGCCGCTCGTATATCACGCGTACCAGGCAGCCGCGCGCGCGCCCGCACGCACGCCCTCAGAGCCTAGCGAAACGCCAGCACGCGCCGGCACGCCGTCCCTCCGACTCTCGCACGCATGGCCTCCCACGCGAGGCACACACGCACACAGGGCTGTTAGTCACTGTGGAGAGGCCAAGGTGACGGGAGAGAGGGTGAGTTGTGGTCCCCTCCTCTACAGGGCCACAGGGACCGGGGGCCTCTGGTGTTTGTGTGCGGGGTTGGTGCGCCGCAAGACCAGCAGCCCAGCAGCTTTCCAGATGCATCGACGCTGCTCTCAGTGACCTCTGGCGTGTGTGTTCCCAGACTCCCAAAGGCAAAGTTAAACCCCTTATCACCCCCCCCCGCCCCCTTCCCCCCTCCCAACAGCCATCCATCCCCAAATGCGTGGTCCCTAAATTACCCAGAGTGCCAGAGCTCAGCCTCCACCACCTGGTGGCCCCCCAAAATAAGCCCCTCGCTGCGTAACTCCACGGCGACGTCTTTATGGCCGGCGCCATTAAAGCCCAGCTAAATCACACACAGCCATCTTAGGCTGGCCATCTCTTCTCAACGCGCCACGACGAATGGCTCCCACGCTTCCCATCTGTTCAGGCAGCTCATTTTTTTACTCCAGTGCTTATCGATTTCTTTACCTGACAGCGTTTACCCGACAACTTCACCAGGGAGGCTGCTTTGAAAAGTAATTTTTCAGTTCGGTGTCTTCCACTGTTCTTGTCTGTGCGTTCTGGGATAGTAAATGTGACCGTGCCCGCCTAGTTAACCGGTTAAACCTACGCGGACGCGTGTAGGCAAACTGCTGGCAAGCGTTGGACTGTTCGCAGAGCCGAGGCAGAGCGGAGTCGTCAGCGGAGTGCGGCGCTGGTGCTCACACGTTGGGGGACATTAGCACTGTTGTTGTGAGACGTGGGTACGGCGGGGTGATGAAGAATACGTCCTTGGGCGCGCGTCGCTTCCGAAACGTTCTGCGCTCGCCGCAGATGTTGTGGACGCCATTCCCTAATCACGACGAGCAGATTCTCAAGCCTTCAGCGAGGGCTCGTCGTTGCGTCGTAGCCTGTCCCCCTGCTCGCACTCCTTCCCGTGACACGGTCTGGGCATCTGTTTTCTGGGAGCGCTCCTCTCTTCTCTCCGTCTTCGCCTCCTTCGCCAACCTTTCTTCCCTCTCTGTCTGAGGAGCAGACGCTCCCCGCACTCCTTAGTCTTTCTCCCGCTGCCTAAGTTTTCTCATTTTCCCTCGAGTGAAATGAGAAGGCTGTCAATGCCGGCTATCTGCCTGCTGCTTCTCTTCAGGCACCCCCCCATCATCCCTCTCCAGGAATAGGGCCCGGGCTCTTTGTACTTGGCTGAGCCTGATAGAAATGATTTGTGTGGGTCACCAAGCCATTGTCCTTCACGGTCGCCTTTTCAATTGTCTCCCTCCTCTTTTCTGTCCTCTCTTCCTTCTCTCCTTCTTATTCCCCAGTTTGCTTTTTTCTTCAGTTTTTACCTTCCCTCTTTTTCATTCTCTCTGCGAGTTACAGACAAAACTTTGTGTGGGTGCATTGGGGCCTCTCAAAGACACACACACACACACACACAACCTTTCTACGCCCTCTACCCACACCTCCTGGCCTCTCCTAGCCAGACAGCTAGCAGGTCTTGTGATGCCAGACAGGAGGACAACATGTGACTGTGTGTGTGTGTGTGTGTGTGTGTGTGTGTGTGTGTGTGTGTGTGTGTGTGTGTGTGTGTGTGTGTGTGTGTGTGTGTGTGTGTGTGTGTGTGAACCATTGGGGCAAGACCGTGCTTAACCGCCTGCAACCTCAAGTCCTCATCCCCCACTCCCACCTGCGACGGACACCCCACTGAGACTGTCTCTCTCCCGCGCTCCATCACAGTCTCTACCTGCCCTAACCCTCCCCCGCGTTCTCTTCCCTTCAACACACCCCGACACACCGCCTTTCTCTCTGCTGTCCCGGGTCGAATGTGCCCATCAAACACAGCCCAGTAAAACTGGTCCAGAACTGCCCCCCCCCCCCCCCCCCTCCCTCTCACGCTTCCCCCGCCCTCACTCTTTGAGTCAGTCAGAGATGCTCTGGTCGATGCGTTGTTTCCCCTTTAGGCCAATCGATGCTAACTTCGTCCACTTTCTCAGGCAATAAGGGCCTAATGTGAATCCTGATGCGTCCCTGTGCAATAACGCCTGCCACGTTTAGACGGACGGAGCAGCGATGTTGACACCAAGGGAGCGGAGGAAATGGAGACGGATGGAAGGCCAGACATTAAATATTAGTAGGGGGGGGGGGCTCTTTTAATTTACACATCCAATCAACGACAAACTCCCTTTCTCCGAGGATCGATGCGGTTCAAATGGCTCTGACCAGTGTGCTTTACCATCTAGGGCTGATGGAGGAAGTCTGGGTGTTTAGCATGGAAGCAGAGAAGAAATATGGCTGCCCGTGCGCGTGTCTTCGCAAGCCTCGTGTCCCCTTGAACGCTGTCGGCGCGAGCGGACTTCCGAGCTATCCGGATGTCATCTGCTCACAGATGGCTGCCTCCACTCCAGCTGTATCTCACCCAGTGTTGGGCACACACGCCGCTAACGCAGGCCCCTGTTTGTCACCCCCCCCCCCCCCCCCCCCCACACACACACACACACTTCCCAGACTGTGTAGGACGCGGAGACGGAGCAGATATTTATCAAGCGGAGCCCGCTCTTGTTTACCATCTGTGATAAACTACGCTGCACGGGAATACCTGCCGGTTTCCCCCGCGCTGCGTCGCCGGCAGAATAAACAACGCGGGAGAAGCCAGCGACACCTGCCTCGCTGCCGCGCCGCCGCCAAGCAGGAGATTAACGATGTCGCTCCTCGCCACCCCCTTCCTCCCCTCCCCCATCACTCTCTGGCTTTCTGCGTCCCCCTCGCTCCGGCTTGGACCCCGAAGGGGGGGGGGGGGGGGGGCTCACGCGGGCTCAAGGACCCACGTCCACAAATGCGCATGCACAACAAACAGGTTTAATAAAAAATGTTATAGCAAAAAAAAATAATAAACTGCACACCAAACACTCTTAACAATGAGAAAGGGCCTGGGGTGCGATTGTGAGAGGTGCGATGCAAGGCTTCCCGGACTTATCAGTGTTTCGCAGAGACACACTGAGGGGGAAAATAGGACTCAAAAAGCCAACGCGACGGGCAGGAGCGCCATGCACTCTCGGCAATTATCCGCGTCTCCAATGTCTACTGACCAAGGGAAAAGAAAGAGAGGACAACAAGTCGTATCGCAGTGGGTATCGCCCGGCTGTTTCTTTAATCACCTAACGGATGAATGGCGAAATATTCTGTTCTGCCCGAGTTTGAGTCAGACGCATTATGGACCCAGACCAGAACCGTTGGCCATCTGTGGATCGCCGTCTATACAGACCGCAGACAGAGTGGCCACGGCTGTATTCCCGATGTCCTGCAACGAGAGAAAGTGGGCAGATAAACCTCTGCAGGCCTTCACAATACAGGCTGAACAAATGACCCAAAACAAAGAGCAGAGGGGGGGGGGGGAAGACAGGAAATGAAAAAGAGGGTGATGATTAGAAAAAGTAAAGGGCAGGTTCTTTTTTTGTGAGAGCAGAGAAAAGGTTGGTGGTGCATTTTGTGTTCTTTTTTTTTTTCCAAAATGCTGCGGTGGACCTTTTTTCGTGTGTGTCTTGAGTTCCTTCCTGCGTCTCTGTGGTATCCCTTAATGGCCACGCTCAGCAAGCCAGGCCACAGGCCAGTAACTCTCTTTCTCCTGCAGATTGACCCTGACTCAGAGCAGAAAGCTTTCAGGGACAGGGGAACTACTTTATTGTCATGTTTGGGCTTCTGAGGGGACAATTGTAGGCTGTCGGTCTTGGTGCCTTGGAGGCACGAGCTTCCTGGTTTTAGCAGCTGAGAGGAATGGAGTTGCAAATGAAAATAAAAACACTTTCTGTGGTTGCATTGTTTATGTTTTTCCTCTATCCCTATGCCCTGTAGAATTCTGGTGGGGACTCATTGCATTTGGTTGACGTTTTTGTTTTCTGGGGCATTAGTTGACAATCACAACAAGCTAACTCCTGATAACTATCCCAAATGACAAGATAACAAGATTGACGTTGTGTTCCCAAGGCAACCTAGCAGCTGTGTTTTAAGATAACTCTACATTAGCTGTTTCTTCCACGGGTAGTGCGGCATCAGGTAATGAGTCAGACTGAACATGTGTTAATCACCACAGGTGTACATTTCTCAGCACAACGTTGGGAAAAAAAGTTTACAGATATGCTGACATCTTTCTTGGGTGCTTGGCACATTTGAGACATTTAGTGATCCGTTCTTCAACCACAACTATTTAAAAATGTAAGGCTTAGATTTAAAGTTTTAACATACTTTGCGAATGGTTTACCAAAAATAAAATTGAAAGTATGTCAATATCACTGCCATGCAACCATTTAAGGATGGGGTACCATTTATGTCCTTCAACGTTTTTGATTTGTTTTGCTCATATTTTATTGAAAGTGCCCTGGTATTGAGTTACTGTCCTGTACTTTTGCCTGGAACACCTTCTGACATTGAAGTGGCCATTAATCCTGTGTCCTATCAGAGAAGTCTACAGGACAATTTGCACCCTAACCTCCATTAGGGATACATTCAGGTGACATAACCTCAAATGTCAGACACTATAAAGCCATTTTTCATTAAGAAGTGCTTCAAAAATCCTTCATTGCGCCCTTAAGCGATTGATCAATGATTACGAGGAGTATTTTTCTTCTTCTTCCTATTTTCTCTTTTTTGCTTGGAATGGCTGACCTACAAGCTGTGAACTGAGGGGGTAAGAGGTGGAATGGTGGCTGTATGTGAGGGGCAGTTTAATACCGACTGATATGTACCACCTAGAGATCAAAAGCTGTGTTTACCATTAACCTAAGGTCACCATAGGCTAAGGTTATCTAATTTCTCATCTTTAAAAGTGTGAAAGTGCTCTTCGGAGTTGACCTGGCCGATGCCTTAACCTCAGTTCCCCGTAGCACCTGAATGATTAAAGTGGGGTCTGCTTGGTGTGGATAGAAAGAAAGTGGCCTATGTTCATTTGTCAATCCGAAGACACCGGTCTCTGTATTACCTGGTCTGTAATTTAAAGATATATATTTTAAAATGTCTTTTGAGGTTATGATTTTGTGTAGTTAGCTGTGGTTTACTTATTCAGTCGACCATGCATACTTTTTCTATTGATTCTTTTGAAGCCTTTTTTGCTTTGAAAAAAAGGCAATTCTAAATGCAATACTATAAATCCCACTTCCAAATATAATGGTATGGAAATCATAACATCCGTAATGGTTATATATTTCATTGAATGGTTTTCAAAGAATCCAACAGCAGTGTTAAACTGCAATTCTGTCACATAAATTATGGAACTTAGTCCTACGACAGTTGGATTTGAATGACCCTTTTAATTTTTTGTTTTATAGATGTTTAATTTATTTCGTTTTCAGTAACAGACTACTTCAGTTTTTAGCTATTGGAGCTTCTCTCTGAAGTGTAATAGCTTTTGTAGATTTGCTGCATGAAGTGTATGTTCTGATTTTTCTTTTAGACTTGAGAATGGTTCTTTCGGCTTTTAGAGTACATGTGAAGGTTTTCGAGGCATTCTTTTTGCAGACCTTGGCATGGCATTGTCACAACCCATTGTGGAGGACCCTGTGGGGTTAAGACCCAGATTAGCAAAGTAGGTTGCCAGAACTCTCTCCGGTGCTGAGCTGTAGCTGCAATATAATGGCTATTATGTGAACAATGCCTGTGCTGATGAGCTATCACTAGCCTGTTGATGTCTGCCTGGGGGATCTTGGCATGGAAATCCAGGGGCAAATGCAGGCCAGAAATCATTGCCTGGTTGTGTAAATTCTATGGAGAAGGGGTTGACGTATTTACATAGAGCCATGATCCTCTCAGAAGCTTATGTTTCCATTGTTTTGCAGTGTGGATGATATTTTTGGGGTATGAGTGGGTGACAGAAAATAGGATATATGTATCCGCGTAAGCGAGGGAATGGGAGGCTTATCGTGGGTGCAACCCCAGTTGAATCTTTCTGACTGGGGTTTCACGAGGACGAGAATACAGGCTTGTCACGTCGCTCTGGCAAGATGACGGATGAACGCTCCAGCGCCTCGTAGGCAAAGGCGAAAGGATTCCATAACTCAATGGAAACGTGGCGGGCAGCGTGCCTTTTAAATTATCTGCGTCTGGAACTGTTAATAAATTAAGGCGCTCTTCTCGCAAGGTTATTCCCCTTATCTTTCCACGTGTTGCACTGTCTTCTGCAGGCCGTGTTATTAAGTATTAATTTACGAGAGCTGCTGTTATTCAAGTGGACTAACCGAGGCCGTGGCGCTGGGTCTCCATCGTATAGTGCAGTCTTTGTGATTCGCGTGGAGACAGTAAAGCATGGCTGGTGGTTTTGCGTGCATCTGTTCCCTACGACGCTCGTTAAACCGTGTTGACGCCGACGCACACTGTCGTTGGCCATTTGATATGAAAAGGAGAAAGTGCAAACTCACCATCCCATGGGTTTTATCTTATTGGACCGAACAAAATCTCCAGGTTAAGCAAAAAAAAGGAATATGGTTTTTGACATGCAAATTTAAACGTTATCTGAAGAAATGTGTAAGTTGAATTGGGAGAACTTTCTTGTTGGAAATGCCACTTGGAAGAAATGTCAGTCGCAACTCAAAAAAAAAAAAAACTTGACAGCATTCGGGATACTTCCTTTCTCTCGCCAGCAGAAAAATCACACACTGGGGATAAAAGCAGTGGCTGTGCCGATGTGTCGGCGACACGTCCGAGTTCAAAGGCTCCTCTCGCTGTTTGAACCGAAAGACGCCAGAGTAAGGTGTTTCAAAGCCACCTGCCGAAACCCGGTATAATGCAGGCAGGTTTCTTTAAGTAAGTGAAAACTTTTTAGAGCATATACAGCTGTATGAGCTGTTTTCCATCATTGCGTAACATAAATCGTAAATACTAGACAGGTGCGCGATTGCCACACTGTGGATCTCCTACTTACTTTGAACGAAGAACACAACGTTCTGTACCCGACTGCGCTATGTCGGTGATTGTCCAGACTTGCAAAAGGTGTAAAAGGGCAATTATCTGAGAATGCCGACCATGGGACTGGCACACGGGATATGGATTCCCACACTTCTTCATGGGGACAGATCAGGATTGGCAGCTAGAGAAATTGCAAGGCTCAGATCTGCCAAAGAGTTCCAGCTGAGAAGAGGTATTCTACTCTCTGATGTGAGGTAAAATTGCTGGTGCAATTTGTGAGCATTTTTTAGATCTGTGACTGCCCGCCAGCCTGCCTGCCCGTCTTACTGAGAAAGTCGATCAATATGACAAAACAATCCGTTGTGTCATCCAGAGAATGAAATGAATGTGGGTTCCACTGGTGTGCAGAATGCTGAAAAGGCAGCAGGTGTGTAAAAGGATCTCATAAGAGACAGGTACGGGAAGGGAGATAATCTGGGCATCTGCATCACTTGCCGTTTCCAAAGTAATTTATTTGTTTATTTGAGAACAATTCTATTTTTACTCCTATTGATTTGGGGAGACAAGTAGCGTTTGTGGGTCCCAACGAAATTGAGAACTTTCTCCCTCAGAAAACACCCTCCCACCCCCCTAATGGAGCGTGTTTAGTTTGTCCTTTTTGGGGGAGGACAGAGTGGAGCTGGTCGTAGCAGAGCTCCACACCACCACCGTCCCCACAGCCAACGCCCGGGACACGTGGGAAAGAGGGGCTCTCTCCCCAGGCAGCACGCTCAAATTGGCAATTTCTTGCTCACAAATTACTTTCCACTCCGTGCTGCATGTTCTTATTTCAGCTCCTTTTTCTGTACCCCCACCCTAAACACACACACACACACCTCCCCTTACCTCGTTTCTTCCGATAATAAAAGTCCTGTAATGGTTTGTATTTATTTTCACAAGCAGCCCGTTTTCGGGTACCATATTCCTGTTTTATTAGCCGCTCTTGTTTGAGGAGAAGGCCCGATGATTAGTAGGGAGGAGAGAAGAGGAGGGGATGGTAGAATGGAGCCATGATGCACTCATGGTTGCTTGTGTACTGCCATCTTAAGAGAGCACTCAACTCTCCACTCTTTCAACTATTGTCAGCTTTCCCAGCGGCCATTGACAATTGATTGAACAGCCTCGTTGTCTGGGGAAATGAAAGGAGCCAGGAAAAGCCATATTGTTTCAGTATCTCTTTGGCTATTAGCGGTCGGTGGACAACCTAGCTTGTAGACAATTTACATTCAAATCCCTGTTTTCTTTCTAGCTGTATCTGACCTATCCTGGCTTAGCCAACCCAGCCAGACCTAGCCCAGCCACTACCTCAGGGCTTTTGGTCTCCCTAAGCCTGGCACCTTCCTCTCCTTCCCTAAACAGGTCTGCTCTTGGTGGTCGGCCTACCAGCCTGTCCCCCAAAAGGCCAGCTGGCCGCATCAGAGGGCGCCGATGAACAAATCAGGTCCTCCAACCTGTGTGTCCCGTCGCCCCGCCGGCACTGCCACCGTGGCGGCCGGCCCCGACTCGGACACGCCTGACTGGCACCAGGAGACGGCCGCGGGCGCCTCCAGGCAGGAAATTGGGGCAGAGAGAGGGACGGGCACGTCTTGCGCGGATGTCCCGCGTGTTGATTAAACGTTTGCCAGCGGGCAAATAGACATGATAGCCACATCAAAGAGACGAGCCGCCGACACCTGGTCTGATCACACAGCCTTATGCCGCCTGGCTGCTTTTCTTTCAGTCTTTTTTTTTTTTTGAAGCCGCGTGCGCTGGGGGGGGCTCAGCCCGCTCATAGCCCGCCTCTGGCCTCTGCAGGGAGCGCTGAGGTGCCTCAGTGTTTCTGGGGCCGGCTCCAGAACAATTGGGGAGCCGACTTTAGCGGCTGTAATAGGCTCGCCGGGGCCTTTCTCTCCCCCCCACTGCATGAATGTTTCATGGGCTGACGGACGACTCTGGCCTGATTGTGGAGGAGACTCGGGAGAGAGCTCGGCACAGGCCATGTACTGCTCTTAATGATCCAGCTGGAAGAGGGAGGTCGAGGTCTGTTGGAGAGAGATAGATACAGTGCGCACACAGTCACACACACACACACACACACACACACACACACACACACACACACACACACAGTCACACACACACACACACACACACACACACACACACACACACACACACACACACACACACACACACACACACACACAGTCACACACACAGTCACAGTGGATACTAGGCCTGTTGCTTACCTTAGGCTTGTTTTGCAGTTTGTGGTTAAAGAAATGGATGATGGTAATTCTCCATAGCATTGTAAAGTATCAGAAAGGTTCAGAGTTGAACATTTAAAAACAAAAACCTCCTTCACACTAATTTGTCTCCTACCTCAAATTTGTTTTTGTTGCCATTTAAAAGATAAATGGCTGTTTATGAAATTAAGGTTTACTGTTTGGTACATTAATTAGTTTGGCTCACCATATCGGTCAAACATTCTCCGACAGGAAAAACGACACAAACTCAATTATGTTGCTAGTGTACAATTACTTTGCATATTTGTATTGCATCTCATCCAAATGACAGAGGGTGTTTGCATTGTACAGAGAACACAAATCTGCAATTGACAACAACTTGTATTTGCCTGGGTCCTGCTTTCGAAATGAGCGACGTCGGAACCGTTCGAAATCCAATTCATTTATCCCGACAAAAACCTTTCCGCGACATCCCTGATTTCTTTTTTGTTCCACCCAAATGACAGTGCCAATGATTCAGACATATCAGCCTCTCTAATGGCCATTAAGGCTGTGTTCAGTGGCCAAGAGACCTCGATGCCAGACAGCCCTTAATTGTATGCATGATGGATCTCCAGCAGGGCTTTGTTTCTCCTCATTCTCAATGCTGTCGTGGTGGCGCTTTGTTTCCGGCTCCGGCTAGTAATCGACAGCAGGGCTTGTGCTGAGTCAGAATTGGACGCGGGGCAACAGTTGAGGTCCCTCAAGGCTGTGGCTGTTTTCTTTTAAAATGGCCTTTATTAGAGCCCGAAAATGGCTCCCTCTCCTCTATGGCCATGAGGATGGAGATGATTGGGAGGGATGGGGGGGGGGGGGGGGGGGAGTGAGAGGTTGAGGAATGGGGAAAGAAATGAGGGCCGGCCTTCACTGCCAGAGGTCCCCTCGGCTCCGGGTGATGACACAGCAGCTCCGTAGCTCCTTAGCCGCGTCTCGGGTTGCCACGTCGGGGTGCGGGGGTGATTGATTACCCGGGATCCACCGCAGCCTGCTCAGATTAAAGCCACGCCTCGCCCGGGCCACAAACACACAATTGAATTACCCAAATGTCCCGTGAAGGAAAAGGCACGTAACCAGCTCATTGGCTTATGAATATGTATGGCGCTCTGGCTTTAAGTAGTGTGAAATGATCTTCATTTTGGTAGGGAGGGGGGTGCTGTGGTCAGTATGGTGCATGTCCGTCATTCGTTTTGTCTTTAGTGAACAACTGTAGGCGTAGCCGAACCTACCATGTAAGGAAACAGGTACGGTATACCTGTGGGGGAATGGGATCTATAATGTCAAACAATAATCCTATGCAGCGGCAGGCTACAGCTCAACACTGAGCGACGGCATTATGCCAAGTAGGCTGATATGGCGTTAAACCATTAAGTCATCCAGAGATTCACCGATTGGATGCCTGTTGTTGCACTATTGTACAGGAAGGCCACAAATCTTTCATCTTTCTCATCCGTTCCGCAACGTTTCGAGATGTAGGAGCTGCGTGTTTTTCTGCGCGCGCACATATTCCATCCGAGTGAGGACGGATTGCGACTAGTTGATGGCACAGAAAATAAGGCACATCCCTCGAGAGGCGAGACGCGTCTCCCTCATCTTGTCTCTCGTCAAAGGAAGCAGCGCTCACACTGAGAGGCAGCGGGGGGTCCAGGAGGGGATGGGAGTTCTATAGCTCTCCCCGGGGTGGGGAAAAGATAATGGCTCGCGCTTGGTGGGATCTGTAAGATTAGATGCTGAGCCATGGATTGCTTATCACTGTGTCTGACCAGGAGGAAGTTACGATTGTGCTCGGCGTCCTTGGGATACATCGATTGATCGTCGAGAATAGCTTAGTTCCTTATGAGAACCCTGTCGACTGTTTGAAAGTTTCCCTTTTATTTAATTAATAGGGAGTCTGAAAATGTTTTCCTCCAAAAACCCTCCGCTGCTTCTAGTGCGTGTTCACCCCCCCTCCGTCCACCCTGCACAAACACACACATACACACACACACACACAAACGCACACCACACACACACACACACACACAGGAGAGAAAAGGAAGTGATGGCTTTTGACCTTTTCTTCTCGATGCTCAGCCTCATATTGTTCTTTGGGCTTATAGTTTGCCCCAATGTCAGTGGTACATGGGATGGTTTAAAAGGAGTTATAAAGCACAAGAGTGGGGGAAAAAAGGCCGACCGATGATGTTCCAATGGCCCCGAGCCCCGGGTTTAAGTCCAAAGCCTTTGGATAGCAACAAGTCATTTGAACAGCTCGAGCTTGGTGTTATTTGCACCTGGAGGTGGGACGTGGATAACCATTATTCTTGATCGGTGTTAATCCTTCACACTCCTTATCTCACTGTATATTCGTATATTCTTTTCCCACCGATTATATGACAGGAATTAATGCACAGTGCATCTTCGACCACTTACAAAAAACAAAGTCAGAAATCAGTACCATTGTTTAGATTGATATTTTCAGCCATTAATCAGTATCGTATGGGTGCTCCATTGTGCCCACACACAACCTCCCAACATGTCCCAGTGCTAGCCACCTCAACATTCAAAAGTAACTAGCTGTTGTCAAATGGGTGGGCCCTCAAAGCACAGCAATTTTTTACCCAAACCCAGCCACTTTGTTGCCAAATTGCCGAAAAGTCCACAAGTGTCTCTGGAGAAGGGGTTCCGTGCGTCCTGCTGATGAGCCGAGGTTTCATCTCTTTCTGTCACGGTGCTGTCAGGCTTTCCATCCCTTTTCATCAGGCCGTACCGTCTGCCTCAGCTCCCACCCTCTCCTGTTTTCTGATAACAACTGTCACGTTTAACGCTGATAGATGTATCGTCAATTTCGGTGGTTCCCTCGCAGCAATATTAGTCCTCGGCCAAACAAAAAGAAGATGCTGTATAGGTCCCCCCTCCATCGTTGGTGAGAATGTTGCGCTGTTGGTTTCTGAATGCCTGTCAGAGATCTGTTTGGGCCTCAGAAACCCCTCAGGGAAGTTTGAAGATAATGCACTTTGAAGGTGCCCTTGATAGGCAGTGAGACTATTGATGAAATATCAGTGTGATGGGGAGCCTCGCTGGAAAGTACGCGTGGGCGCTACCTCGTGATTAGAAGAGATCAAAAAGACTACAAAACGTCCCCGCTCATCATTCCGTCTCCCCCCCTTGCGGCTGGCTGGCTGGCTGGCTCCACACTTGTTGGTCCTGATCCAGCGGGTGATAGCATGTTGACTAGTGGACAGCTCCACACAATCCGCACCCAGGACCCAGGCTGTGGGTTCGGGGAGATGACGTGCGTTGCGCCTGGTGAGGTGCCAGGTTCTCCAGGGTACCGCTAGTCATAAATTTGCTTTCCTACTTGTCACCGTAATCTTTTTATACGAGGGGATATTTGGGGATATTTTGAGTAAATCCTTCAGAGTGAATATGTCAGGCTTGGAACTTCAAATCGGATTATGTGTGGATTATGATATATGGTTTACGCTATATGAGAGCACTTCTAAGAGGACTTAAATGGATGCCATGGGTGCCCACACCTGCATTACACGTACCTCTTCATTAAAACATCAGGTTGAGCCATTTAAATCCCTTAACCGCCGAACAAAGGCTCCGAGTTTCGCGTTTTCTGGCATGATTAATGGTACACAAGACAGCACACACGTTAAATTATGCTCAGTTCCTTGCTAATAGACTAATGTGCAGGCTTGTGCCTTGAGAGTTTATGCAAGTACAAATGACAAATTGTGAACACGGGGGGGGGGGGGGGGGGGGCATGGGTTTTGGTTGGTGCTCTCTAGAGTGGGAGATGTGTTTGAAAACAAACGCGGGCCGTTGAGCGGAACACCAGTCGGTCAGTTAAAGCACCCGATTTGCAGTGTTCACACCACTACACATTTGCTGATCTCAAACGGAGATCAGGCACTAGGTTGAGCAAAGACGCAGCTAATGGTTCTTCTCTTTTAGGGGGCTGTTAGGTCACACGCTGGGCCCTCATTGGATTTGCTGCTGGTCAATATTCTGCTTTCTTTTTGAGCCCCTTTGAAAAGGACAGATGCTTGCGTTGCAGTGGTTTATGTGTAGCTCAGGGCAAGTGCTTTACAGCTTGTTGTGATATCGGAGAACAAGTGCTGCTTTCCTCATAGCATGAAAAGACGGGAAGCATTTTAATCAGCCGTTCAGAAAATAATCTCTGGGTAAGGATTTTCTTTGCTTCTCAATGTGAGGTGCCTGATGAGGATCAGAATCACTGATATTCCGGCTCGTTGGGAAAATTGGTACCACGATCCTACAGACTGTTCCGCCGAACCTGTGACAATGTGCTTTGAAGTTTCAAACCCTGTCCTCATTAGTCACCGATTCATTTTAATCTGCGTGGTGATATTGACAAGTTTGGCCCAATGGCCATGCAATTAGTGCGCCAAAGAGTGGTCAATGGCTGGCTGGGCTGGGACTGTGTTTGATTGCCCCATAGAAATGGACCTCCAATTTCCATTTGTTCTCCTATAGGGAGGCTGCCTCGGGGTGGGTTAGGAGTGTTGTGACCTCCAGGGATCGATGCTCTGCGTGTCCTGTGCGTGCCCTGGGTCGATGTGTCTTTGATGTGTGTGCAGGGTGACCCTGGCCTTGACCCCTTGACGCTCACTGGGAGAGAAATGAAAACACAGCGGCGTCTAATCCTCCCCGCTGGCATCGCCATTGTTTTTTTAGGGGGAAAGACAAAATGGGGAGCTGTGCGGTGAGAGGCCGATAGCTATTATTTATGAACGTGTGGTTTTATTAGTCTGTAAAACTGCTGAGAGCTTTCGGAATGGCTACAATATTGGGTTAGCTTACGGTTTGTTTTTTTAAGCAGACAGGGCTGCAGCTAGAAGGTTATATGTAGCGGTCATTTATATTATTTATATAATTTTCACTGTAGGTGTTCATGACAGCTGCAGTACTAGCCAGGTTTGGTAACACTGCCTTCATTTGAAGTATGTCTCGGTTTATGTCGCTGGTGTTCATCTCTGCTGTCTTGGCACAAGTTCATCAGTACTTTAGTGCAAAACTTTTCCCGGTCTCTCCAGATACAGGGAGCTTAAACAATGCCAAAACCTTGCATTAATAGTGACAAGATCAGACTTGTTTTTGCCTTTAAAATCCCTCAGGTGTTGACCTTGTGCTTGCATTAAAAGAGTAAAAAGCGTGGTTTATGAAACCCTCAACCTTTGATGTTCAAGTGTTCTTGTTTATGTTTGTCTAATCCCACACCTCTCCTAACCTCATTTCTTTCCACTGTTTGGTCCCTTGACCTTCTTGGTGGATAATTGCCTTCCAAAAACCGTCTGTGCCACCCACATCCTTCATGCTAATCCGCAAATCTTGTCATTGGCCTGTTTTTCACTTTTTCTGGAAGTGCTCCTGCATAAATTATTGATCTTTATTCTGAGGTGTGAAGGCATCTTTTAAAACGCTGCCCATTCTAGTGGAAGTCGGAAGTCCCGATATCTGTGTGAAAGAAACTGTGTTACACAAACTGACTCTGAGGATATCTTTTGTTTGCCTTCTGCATATTACAGTTCATTATCCAAACAGAAATGTAAAAGGGTTATGGAAATATATCCTGTCGTAGTTCATAGGCACAGCAGTAGCTCATTCCAAATAACAGACATCAGTGAACTCATAATACCAGCAAAATTCCCCGTCCGGGAATGTTTTTGTATGTGGCTCGCGTTGAATTTTCAGCAGGACTGTTTAGACCGACCCAAAATGCTTTTGCCTCTGTTAGCGGGTGCTGTTAGTGTGTAGAAGAGCGAGTGTCCCGTCCTGCAGATGTTTGAGGTGTCGGTAATTGGGTTTTGGTTGAGAGGATTTTCTCTTGGCGCTCTTGTCAGAGGTAATGGGATGTATGTTGCCTGTGTGTGTCACAAGCTTGGATGGATGCTGCTCTCAATCGGACCCCGACGGGGGAGAGGTCCAGGCCTCATGCAGCATTGATGAGGAAATCACTCCCCAGCCACAGAGTAAAACCCCTTTCGATCTTTGGCCTGTCCGTCAATGTGGTAAATTATATCTGTGAAAGTGACTTTTTGTTTTAAATATTTAAATAGTGGTCTTGAAGCCCCGTGTTTATATTGTGATTTTTTTCTACAGGTAAGCTAGGCTGTCAAAGTTTGTAATGTTTTCTTCTGACCGCCTTGTGAAGTGCATTGGTACCATTTGTGGCACAATGATATAAGGAAAATTTAAATAAAGCAAAATGCACAGCACAACTGATTATCACAACAACAAAATGTATGTCTAAACAAATACAGTACATATCAACCATTCTCTGCTTCTTGATAAATTAAGAAGTATTGCCTGCAACCTGATTTATTGTGTTATTTTTGGAGCGGCCATGAATTTATGCATTTTATTTAATAAATGTCAACCAGATTCTTCTCAAATTCAGTTGAGCTTATTATATGTGTGTAGCTTCAGGCAGAAATGAATCTCTCATCCATGGACTTTCCAGCGCAAGTTATTACATTTCCTTGTTATACTCCCAAAACTCCCCCACCCGTTGGTTACTGCAGCAAAACGTCTTTCCTCTCGGTTTGCAAATTGTGAGGACGACCTTGCCTTTCCAGCTCCGTTTTGTCCTTCCACTTTCTCATTTTGCCCGTCCCCTCTTTTAACACTGTTCAAAAACGTTGATTTATCAAAGCAGTAGCTTAAGGGGGACATGTCAATCTTATTGTCTAGCTGTGGGGTTTGTGTTTCATAATTGCACGCTTGTCTTTAATCCACCCCGAAAATCAATAATCTGTCATGGCCTTCTGGCTCTCCAGTGTAATTACGTCTGTGTGTTCGAGGCCGCTGTTCCACTGTCGGTGTGATGACCTAGGTATCTCTGTCCTCTGTTTGCCTTGCAGATGATGAAGTTCGCCTGGGACAACTACAAGCGCTACGCCTGGGGCAAGAATGAGCTGAGACCCTTGACCAGGAACGGACATATCGGGAACATGTTTGGTGAGTGACCCCCGTAGGCGTGCAGTGTGTGTGTGTGTGTGCCCCTAATGCTTTTCATCCAGAATAGTAGCTCCTTAATCACCAAGGACATCTGAAATTTTTTTGGGGGGGTTTGATCACGTGAAAGGGTCGAGGTGTCAAAATCCTTTTTCTCCCTCCGACAATAGGGATGATAAACAGTTGGTTTTAGACATTTCCAGTGGAACACCGCGTCCATCACATCTGACCCATTTGATGAATCAACAGCCGTTCATTATCGCAGTGGTGCCAGGTGTGGTGTTGGGGAAAACCGCCGCCGTACCTGACAACATCCCGAGTCACACCTGTCTGGGTCGGAGCTCCACACTGTCACAGCATCTCCCCTGCCTGTCCGTCACGCAGCAACCTTCTCCCGCTCTTGCGAGAACGGGGCCACTAATTGGAGGTGGCTTCCGGAGGTTACTCCGTTCCCCGGCAACCGGGGCACTACCACCTGTTCCCACGCGGCCCGGGCGGACAGGAAATCCCTGGATGAAGCTCCTAATGAAAGGATCGGCTGCTAATGAGGGCCGGACGGGCTCAGTCGGCCACACCTGAGCGGCTCGCTCCCTTCCGCCTCCGCTGGGAGACGGGATTACTGAGCTGGTCAGGCAGCCCCTTTGTGTCGAGGCTCTGCTTCACCCCCCCCACCTCCCTCCCCATGGCACTGTGTCCTGCTTTTGTTATCTCTGCTGTTTCTGGAGCGGGTGATGCTCAGAAGTGGTCCAAAGTTATCTCGCGCTTCCCGAGTCCAGAGACCTGCAATGTTATGATGAAGGCTAACTCGACGCCATTATTAGCGCGCTACGCGTAGCATCACATCTAGAAACTATAGGTCAGAGGTGTCCAGGATGTGCCGGTCTAAGCCTCAGTGTTTATCATTTAATTGCTGTTATTATCTGAGTAACGTAATTAGGCTCTTTGCCATATGCCTGAACGCTGATTCAACAGATAGCAAAGTGCTGCGTGAAAATCAGCAATTTGTCTCTAGCTTGCCAAAACGCGCTTCCATTCTGAATGCAAGAGGAAAAGAGAGAACGACTTAACTTCAACCTAATATCACTAATCCCACGAGAGACTGAAATTCTAGCCTCCAGAATTTGTGTTTTGCCGCCTCCCCACTTTCCCGCCCGCTCGTAAGTACGGTGCAACATGGCGACGCGCTGGGAGAGAGAGAGAGCTGTACCAGCCGCTGACAGTCACACTGTGAAGTGTGGTGGGGGAAGCCAGGTATGAAATTGGAAGCTGTGTTGTTTAATTTAATCCCTTGAGTAAACAGCGATGCGCCGAGATTGGATCCACGGTGAGCCTAGTTGTCAAAAGCATGTCAATATGGTGAAAGTCACCGTAAAATCCCTTCTGCTCCACACTCAGAGAGGCAGAGCCCCCCGACCGAGAGTTAGAGACATCTGCCGGTGCTGGAAGAGGATCTTTTTTCTCTCTCCCCCGCCTCCTCCTCCCTTTATATTGTGGCGTAAAATAATTAGGAATATCTCCCCCTCTCTGCCCATCTGCCACCCATCCGTTTTCTCCTCTGGGCATGCAACCTATCTTGAAATATCTGCCTTTTAAATACGAGCGTTCCATCACATTGTGAAAAGAAAACAGTTTTTGGAAAACGTCCCTGAATGTGGTGGCAGCTGTACTGCCACCAACTGATGGGAGGTAAAACACTTCTACTATTGTTGTTGTTTTCAGACAACACAGAGTGTACCGAAACACAACTGGCTGTGTGCGATGAGGCCGTCATCGTTAGAGGTTTTTGATGATGCTCATCATGATCTTGATCTTCATGATGCTGCTGATCCACCGACAAAGGGAAGGCGTGCAAACACCTTTCAGGGATTGGACATGTGTATCTACATGTTGTAACTGCAGACACGGAATCGCCAGCCTAAAAGGGTGTCTCGACTAACTGTACACCTGCGGTCGCATCATCTAAAATAGTTTGGATTTACAGCATGTCCGGACTAATACACTTAGTGGTGTTTACACTAAATATATTGCAAGTTTAAACCCTAATATGGCGTTTTGATTCACTGCTTACCTATAGTCCAAACGATGAAGCTTTCAGCTAAATTTCAGGCGGATAAATTGAAGTCTGTTCACTGCTGATGTAAGTGTCATACACACTAATCACTGACACACCTGTTCACAATCAAATATCATGTCAGTGAGGGCGGGGGGAGGTATTTCTGTGACCCGATGTCAAAGTTAGGTACAGTGCTTGTAGAATGAGGTGATGGGAAATGCTCCCACCTCCACCCCAACTGCCACCTGGGGTCTACTAATATGTTTTCCTAATGTGTCCCAAAGGGGATCGATGTATGTGTGCTCCCTGCATAGGAATGGCATCCCAGATTAGCTTCAATATGTAGCAGACCCAACCATGCCAAGACTGATATTAACATTTAATAAATGCTTTAAAGTGGATGAGGTTGTCTGACTGAACTAATATGGTGGTTTGATTCACTGCTTACCTAAAGTCCAAACACTAATATTGTGTTTTGACTAACTTGCTACCTGAAGTCTAAACTCTAACAATAAAGCAGCTTGGCCATCTATCTATGAGTGCATAGGCACAATATATCTACAGTATAGCTAAGCTCTAAAAGTAGTTTCCATTGAGGATCTTCATCTGGCACTGTTTCTCCAATCATTAAAGAAAGTAGACTCAACAAGCGCAATGTTCTTGCATCATTTTGTGCAACGCTATCGTGATGGTTTTCATGGATTTTTACTCTCTGTGAAATATTAGTCTGGTCAAGTGGATGATTTTGCGATTAATCTCTGACAGTGAATCCCTCTCCCCCAAGTGCTTTTAGAACTACAGGGAAAGGGTCTCCTCATGCAGTGTTTAAGACACTGCTCGAATGAAATGACAACTTTCTCTTAAAATCAGCTGTCCTAAATAGATACTGGGTGTGTCCTTTTTCCTTCAGCTTAGTCACTCATGCATACAAAGTGATGCATATCAAAGTGATACACAAAGTGATACACATCAGAGCCGTCATGCAGTACAATTTTACAACTGTAGAATGTAAGGAAACGTAAGAACAAATTATGTCAAACAAACATTCCGCCCTCAAATGTGCGTAAGAATGCTCTTGCGTGTGCGTAGATTCGGTTCTTACACAAGAACAAATCCCAAATAAGAACATATCGGTGATTGTCAGAATCTTCATGAAAACCTGCATAAGTGGGTTGTAAGAAGAAAACTGTTCCTAAGAATGGTTGGTGAATGAGGCCCATTGCTGTCATGTCTGAAAAGATTTCACTGGACAGACTTCATGTACATCACACAGCATGCCTACGGCCATGCCAGGTGGCTTTTGTGGTTCCTGGAAAAAAGAAAGATAGCCGGTTCAAACCCAGAGGAATCCATTGATTTTCGTCTGAAGCAAAATATTTACCATTCATAGCTGTGGCACTGTCCTGTGGTTGCTTCTGTAATATTTGGCCTTTTTGTAGATACCATTTTACAGGGTAGTCTGTAGCTGGGTCTCAGATATGCATACAGACACATTTTGTCACTGCAGAAGATTGTCAATTCAATGTTTAATGTCCGCCACTACGACTTCATTCTTATGCAAATCTTACACACCCACACAAAAAAAACATGTCCTGTGTATTTGAAAATGACCGCAAATACTATCTTGCTTTGCAAAAAAACAACATTTATTAAAAAAAACTTTGCTTTAGTGTCTTGATCTTATCTTAAACTAGTTCAGAGGTTTCAGAAATCCTCATCAGAGTTTTAAAGCACATAATATACTGAGACACTTCAACTGGTTTAACATTTGAACACCAATTCTTAGCGTGGCTAAACTCATTTTTATGGTATCAAAGCACAGCCATAGTGTTTTGAACCATTTTCTTCTAAAGGTGCATTCTGTCAACATTTTCTCTCTGAATCAAGCTTGTGCTTGGTGGAAAGATCTTTAGGAAAGCTGTAAAGAATTGTGATAAATGCAGGAATGACTGAACCCTTCTGCTCGGTTGTATGTTAACCTTTTGATGGCATGCCTTTTTTATGAAATGTCTTTTGATTATCGCCTTTGGCAGCACGGTGACTCAGTGGTTAGCACTCGTGCCTCACAACAAGGAGGTCCTGGGTTCAAACCCCACCTGACCCAAGAGTTTGCATGTTCTCCCCATGTTTGTGTGGGTTTCCTCCGGGTACTCCGGTTTCCTCCCACCATCAAAAAACATGCTCCATTCTCCCACCAGTGCCCTGACAAGTCACTCCCTATTCATCTGTGTGTCCCATGTGTGTGAGCAAGTTTGTCGTAATATGTTGGGTGAGCAAGTCTGGTGCAAATTGGCTGCCGTGGTATCACTCAGACTGAGTGCTGTGTTTGATAGCTGTTGGTCCATTCGTTGTTCATTCTGTGGAATTAATTGGCGACCAATTTGTGTAAAAGCACTTTGAGTCTCAAGAAACGTGCTAAAAACTAAATAAAATGAATTATTATTATTATTACATTTTTATTCAATCAATACCTTTCATATACTGTAGTTGTGGAATAGAAAAATAGAAGCTGTGACGAGTTTTAAATTATCTCTCATTATCACTCCCATTGATACTTATT
This sequence comes from Galaxias olidus, assembly GCA_026901105.3. Classification (NCBI taxonomy): domain Eukaryota; kingdom Metazoa; phylum Chordata; class Actinopteri; order Galaxiiformes; family Galaxiidae; genus Galaxias; species Galaxias olidus. Next base: position 24,015 of record JAPMUY010006212.1, read on the forward strand.
ACTTACTGGTTCTAAGAGAAGAAAATGGTGCTTTAATTTTACATCGCCATTACACCAGAGTGCATTTCATTGTTTACAAAGCGCTACTGGGAACATTAGTTTAGATCACCAATACAAAACATACCGACAGTTTCAGTTTAGTTGTTGGTACAATCCTATGACATTGAAGTATAAAATACTTAGATGTGTTAATATAGTGCTAAATGCATTTTGGTAAATGGACTAGCAGAGAGAAACAGTGGAATAACTGAACACAATTAGAAATGTATTTGCTGTATGAAAAAATCACAAAGTTTAGTCAATGTTAGTACAGCCACAGCGTCAAATGAAAAGATCTACCTCAACTGACTGTTGAAATACAAAACCTTGGACTCTACGTCCTACGTCCCTTCACAACCATTTTAAAATGAGGCCCACGGCCACCACTCAAAAGGGTTATGACCTTTCATGCCAAGTCCACTCCCTCCTCATGACTCCATGACAGACGACAGGGCGTTTCATATTCCATCTCTTTGCCTATTATTAAACAAAAGGAAGCTATCAGATTTAATCTTATGACAGCAGACTGTCTGGAGTTGCAACTACTTTCTTGTCACGTTTGTTTTGTTTCCCCTCCCTGAGAGAGCCTTTATTGGAAACTGTGGTGACAGCGTTCCATTGACTCTGCAGGAAGACGTCTGTCATTCAGACAAGGCTAATTGGCCAGCGTGTCTTTGGGGTTTAACAGGACTTGACGCTTTGGAGAAATGGTTGCTGTTGCTGTGTAAAGAACAGTTTAAGGCTGTGGTTGAAAACTCAAGCGTGAAATACTGAATGTAGATTTGCAAGCATTAGCATAACTAATTAAATGTGTGCTCGCCTTTAATATGGTGTGAAATGTTCAGTCACATGTTATCAATTGGCAAATAACAATTTTCAATGTTTGCGTACAGTAGGCTATATATCGTACGCATCATAGTCATAATCTGTCATCACCAAAATCGTTGGGGATTTGCATGTATGCACAGATATTGGAATGACACGCTAAGAAATATGAAAAGCCATTACAACGCAGAGGGTTAAAACAAAGTGGCATGGGGGAGTTTGTTTCTATTGCACTGCGGCAAAGTTCAGTTGTCATAATTGCCTTTTTTGTTCACCGCAATGCCCCCTAACATATCTTATCCTCTTGAGTAATGGGTGGAAATGATCCATAGTCCTCATAGAAAATGAAACATGCAGTGAGGTCGGGAGGATCTGGCTCCGCTACCGTGTCCATCGAGCTGTACGGCGACTGGCGCTGTGGCCCCGAGGGGGGGGGGGGGGGGGTGTATTGGGTGTGAATCCAGTAAGTGTGCTGTTGGATGCATCAAGAACATTGCTGTTACAGCTTCCCCAGTGATACTCTCCGCGGGGCTGCTGGAGGTGCCAACGTCACCGACCTTGTTACCGCTCTCCGTTCCTCTCCCCCAAACCACTCTCCTCCGTTCCCTTTGTCTGCCGGTCTTTGTCTTTCCAGCTTGTCCTCCCTTTTCCGCGTGGGATCTCTTCGTTTAACTCGCTAACCTCCACTCTCTCTCTCCCTCACAGTTGTTTCCTGTTTCTGCTACTAGGGAGTTCTGTCTGGGGTCCCATGGCCGTAGCAACAGGGTATTAAATAAGGGTGAAGTAGAAGTTGTGTCAGTTGGTGTTTTAAGGAGAGGGGACAGGTCTAATTGCATTTTAATAAAAGGCAAAGTAAATAGTGTTAAGCCTTTGGCGGGAGAGCTCTCGTTGGTGCCCGAGTCATTTGCATTTCCTTTTTTTGAACAGAGACCGCACTTCATCTCATCTTTCTAAAGGTTTTTTCTATTGTGAGAATACTTCTTAGAAAGGCTGATTGGTCGAACAATGTTAGTGTTCGTTACCTCACTTAATGGGGTAAAGCGATGGTGATGATGGCATGGAAGGGAGACGTAGTTCTTCCAGGAAAACGGCTATATATATATATATATATATAATGTAATGTATGTATATAATGTAATGTATGTAATGTAATATAAAATGGATAAAAAAATCCAGCACACGCAAGCCAAAATATTGGCACACTGAAAAATATGGCGAAGATAGCATGTACATGTACCATTGCCAAGATAAGCAGACCTAAGTTTAGTAGGAGGCAGAAATGAGCACACGCTATCTTCAAAGTCCTTTGGTCTTAATCATCTCCAGCCATGTAACATGATAAAAATATATCATAAAATTACACAGTTGTTTCGATTACAACATCCCAATATTTCCTTTTGATTTAATACATCACCATAGTTACACTGAGCATGGCTGAATGTTGCTTCCAAGATCAAATTACATTTGTAACAACCTTTCAGAGATTAATGTCCCTCTGTTTCTTCCTTACCCCGCTGTGCACTTTCAATCTTCAAAATCCTGCCAAGTAAATAAAAGCAAAGTGAGGTGAATAAGAGGATTGTTTTCCTTGTTCATCAGCTATCGCTGTTTGGCCAAGCTAAACGAACAAGCCTTTGCTCCTCCACTACACAAAGGAAGGTACCCATTCAGGAGCTCTCCATTGTGAAAGATCGGGTGTTTCTGGTACATGGATGGCTTCCAGAACTATATCTTTGATATTTTTTTTGTTTCAAGTTTGGGAAGTATTTAGATATAGAATCCATGCTGACCCTGTCCTGGTGACATTATTTCCCTCCTTTCTCACCAGAGTGGAGGAGTAGGAAGGGGGGGCATAAATTAGCAAAGGAAATTACAGTCTGACCTTCAAACGCCCTTTGAGATCTTAGCTTCCACTATGAATAGGATTAGGTTGGCTCCAGGAACGGAGTACCCGTAGCTTTCAATAAACTCCTCTCAATACCGAGACAGCTAGTCAGGTTGCTTCTGAAGCAATCCGGGCCAGAACGTAATCCCTCTCCTTTTGTGTAATCAGTTCCCTGTGAAAAAAAAAAAACACAAGGTGACGGAAATGCTAATCAAGCTCAAGTCGGGTTTGGACCACGAGCAATCCGACGGCTGCAGTGTTTGGCATGGCATGTGCTTTGTACAAAGGAGGTGCTTTGTGCACCATATCAAGACAATCATTTATAATAAACAAAATCAAATCCTTGATTTAGGATGTCTAAAACGAAGGTTTACCGTTGACATTGTAAACTGATTAGGATTATCGGTGTGTTAACTCAATCGGCAACGTGCTGTGTGGTAGATTGAATAAAGAGAGGTGTTTGTTTTGGGCGTGTGTCAAGGTACTTTTTATGTATATTTTGTCCTTCGTTTTTCCTGAAGTAATCCCCCAACGTTGCGCATTACAGATAACTGGCGAGTACAATTAACATTGCCATGTCATCATAAGCACTTGTGTGTAAAATATCGCTTTCTCCTGTCCACTCTCCATTGAGTGCCGCACCCTCCCAGAGCCATGTCAACAGATTAAAGAGATGTCCATCCTCTGTAAGCGACGTCATTACCAAAACGCTTTGCAATATGTGGGTCAGTAGCTAAAGCGCACAGCGCTTTAAGCAGGGCCAGCCAGATCCTGAGGCCCAGGCTGTGCTGTGACCGTGCTGGAGACATGAACAAACCGTGTTAGCGGTCGCCGCATCCCATATTCCCTGCTGCACTTCTGGAGTAGTCCCGGCCCTCTGGAGTTTGGTCTCTGTCCTCAAACTACATATGTCGCACTGATTCTAACAGGATCGTCAATAGCCGCTTTTTGAGGCCAGCTTTGTGTCTCCACAAAACAAAAGAAGAGGGAGAGTCCTTTTTCCTGGAAGGGCAGGATGCCTTACAGTTGTGTTTGCCCTTCATCTTTTAACGGCTGTGTCCTTTCTTCTCGCTCAGAACCCCTTCCTTCCATTCTCTTGGACCCCCCCCCCCCCCCCCCCCAACCACCCCCTTAACCTGTCTTGGAGTAACCCAACCACCCCTTTCACCTGTCGTGGACTAACCCAACCACCCCCTTCACCTGTCGTGGACTAACCCAACCACCCCCTTCACCTGTCTTGGACTCCTCTCTCTGCTCCCAAGGGACGCAATTATGGAGCACCAGGTCAACCTTTTTTTTTCTTCTCATGGTCCTCCCAAAATGCAAATTGGGCAACAGCGAGCAACACAGCTGACCCCCCCCTCGACATTTCCCCTTGCAGCCCCCCCAGAGGACTCTTTAAAGCCAGAGGCATTTATTGGAAAAGCCCAGGAGTGCTTCAAACGACGTAAAGAGCGCTCAGCCTCCTCCTGCGTCAGGGGAGCAGGAGGCTTCACGGAACCTCAATGCAACACCAATCGATATCGCCCCGATGATGAAGCCAGGGACATCTATTATTTAGCGGCCCCGTTTGGTTCGAGGTGGAATTAGAGGGAGGCATTTTTAGGGAGCAGCTGGGGTCCGTGGATCTCCCGCTGTAGTTAGATATAGGCCACAGAAGCCAGTCTGGCTTAAAAAATGATCACGGGCGGAAAGATTCCCTGAGACAATGGGACGGCGTAGGCTCTAAAGAGGTCTGTGGAGACGGTCGACGGTGCCACGGTGAACAAACCGCCCCACGTGGGAGTGTGCACACACTGGCACCCTGGCTCTGAATGCGAGGCGGCCTTGAGCGTCCCCTTTCATTTGCCAGCTCTTTCTTTTGTTTGTTTCTTTTTTTCTCATTATTCAAAAACGGTAAAAGTCCCTCTTAATCGCCTCTCCTTTTTCTCTGCCCCACCGCCACCAGGAGCACACGGCTCTCTCCCACCCTGCAATTATGTCCCAGCCTGCTTTGTGCCTGGTCTCGGAGGGCGTGCTGGGAGGCGACGGTGCCAGAAGGCGGAGGGGGTTTAAATGACCCCAGGGGAAAGACCTTCCTCATTTGGGTTAAACGAGGGGCACCGCAAATTAACTGTTAAATATTATACTCGCCAGCGTGAGTGAAGGGTCGTCACTGCCTGCAAGGTCCCCCAAGCACACCCACCCACCCCCCTCCAACCTCCACTACCTTATCCCATGGGCTCACCAATAGGGATGGGTACCAGGAGTGTGAAAGAAATCATCCGTCCCCATAGCAACCGAGCCAGGTGACAAATCACTCTCTGGCCCTGCACTCTCCCTGGAGACGGGGTTCCAAGCCCCCATCCAATATCTCCTGCCTATCTGCTGGGGAGCCAATAAGGTTTCTGGCAGGAGCCGTCATCATGGTGCAGTAGCAAGTCATCTCAATTAAGCTATAAAGCACCTTTCTCTTAATACAGAGAAATGGAAACCCTGTGTGCGTGCTCATTAGGACATTTTCACATGGCCCTTATGCACCCTTTAAGTGAGTTTGGATATACAGGTAAGCACGTTGTCTGTCTCAGTCACAGTGCAGTGTCCCTGGAGTATTTGGGGCTCGTGTGCCTGGCTTCAGGGCACATCATTAGGGGTGCCCTGGACGTGTCTCCATCTTCCACCGGCACACACGTCTCTCACACATACACTCTTTTTCCACTCGATAATCAAACCCGTCCACCTAAGCTTCTCGAACCACTAAGTTCCATTTAGCGGGGCATAGTTGGTCCTGCGTTTGAAAGTGGTTTATCGGCATAAGGCGATGGCAGTTTAAATAACGAGACACTGAGCGGAATAGTCCCGCAGACATCGATTCAACGAAGCAGAGGCATTGCACCGTTCGCAGCTTTTTATTTACCCATTCTCGGTTCTCATCATACCGCAGCTAGCTCTTGGAATAAGGCAGGCTCAGACTGCTCCTGACGTGTCTCTGCAGCAACAGATGCATGAGATAGGATTTGAAAAATAGGAGCATTGGGTGTGAGTTTATTTTCTCCCACAACCCATGGACCATCTGTTGAATGGGAACCACCTGTTCCACTCACTCATTTCTGGAACCCGCAAAAAATCTCATATATTCAAAAAGGAAGAAGGGTTCCAGCAAACCTGTATGTTTTTAACCGTTCGTTAGGAGGCATACTGTTTTCCCACGTTTGGGGTGGATGTGGACAGATGGTGTTCCATTATATGGACTGAAACCAGAAAACCAGTCCTGTGCGGAGCCGGGAAGCCTCTGACTGGATCGTTTAGGAGAGGAAGTTGACGGAGAGCGTTCGATCGTTGTGGTGGGCGAGAGGGGCCGCCTATCAGAATAGGTCTGCTCCCTGCGTGGGAGGACAGACCTGGCCGCGCCACACTGCATCTGCTGGCAGTGGAGCAAAGACAACAGCCCGGGGCTCCCCCAGGCCCAAACAGACTAGCTGCACTCGGGCTCCATCCATCCCTCCCTGGCTCAGCCCAGTGCTCATGGCCCCAGCTGGGCTCGGCGGAGTGGGGCCTTGCGGAGAAGCAGCGGGGTGATAGAACTAGTGGCCCAGGAAGTTGGATGTGGCGGGTGGGTAAAGGTTTGTTTGGTTAGGCTATACTTTTCACAGAGGGAGCAGTTTAGAATGACTTCAAAACAAAGGGGCGAGCCTAACTCATCGGCCTTTCATCATCGTCAGGGTTTTCCAACGGTCCGCCCGGGACCGTTATCGAGCTGACGCTGTCGTTACTGTTCTGAAACAGGAGCTTATGACTCAGCAGAGCCCCAGTCAACTCTCCAGCTCTTATATTTCCCTTGTGCACGCTGCTATTTTCCATGTTTGACTGAAGATATTTTACCATCCAGGTGAAAACAACACGCTAAGCTAAAGAGGCTGTCTTGAGGTTAGGTTACTAACTGATGACTGTATCCCCTTCAGCTAACATCCACCACCCCCACCTCCCCAAGGAGCGCGAGCCCATCATGAAGCCTAGCCAAAGGGATTAAAGCCAAGATAATGAAAAATCTGTTGCTTTTCGTACGACAAAGTAGGGGATTATGGGGGATTGAATTTTTTTTTGCTACTGTAACGTAGATGAATAGAAAACTATAGAGACAAGAGGCCATCGACCGCGGCCCTCCGACTCAATCCCATTCCTCATCATCCCTCTGCTCCGGCTCTGCGTCCAGTGAGCCTTGCGCGCTCCTTGTTGGAGTGTATGTGTAAGTAATCAGTCAACCGGGACTTGCTTAGCGAGACTCAAGTCGAACAAGTGCGACTCCGCGCCGGTGACGTGGCGGTGACGACCCTGATCGGGGACATAGAGGCTTGTGTGTAGCAATCAGCGTTTGGGGGGGCGGGGGTTTAATCAGAAGGACGACTTGCCGAGCGTCTAAGCTCGTGTTTGCTTTAAGGGGTAGATTTCGTTTCGTTTGCATGTTTAAGGAGGAACTGTTCATGCTATGTTCCAGCTGTGGCTCGCCTTTCCACTGAGTGAATACATTACGAGTCGGAGTCCTTTAGAATGACGTGTCCGTCTGTTATCCGTAACCTTCCCTCTTTTCCCGATCTGTATGTCTTACTAGCCCATCTGCAATGTTCTTCAATCCGATGTCTCAAAAGAGGCACACGGTGGTGTGCACTCTCCCTCTCTGCCGCTGCTTTAATGTTCGGGAACAGTCTTTGCTGTGATGTTTCTATTTTGTTCTTCACAAAGCACTGTTTTTGCTCTAGAATCGTCAAAGGCCATTTGCACCGTCTTCATTTCACAGTTATTCTCTCTTTTTCTTTCCACGCACATTATCCACCAGCTGTATGGATGTATGTCTGTTGCTGTGGTGACCAGCAGACTCTGCTCTTCCCTTGCCGCTGCTGTTTTTGTACCACACAGAGCAGCGGAAAGCCTTGGCCCACCTAGTAAACTGCCCCACGGTCATAGTCTCGAGTGTGTTATACACATACACACACACACACACACACACACACACACACACACACAGACTTTATACCCCTAAACGATAAGGTTGGATACATAACCAGGTTCTTGAAACGGGGGAGACTTAGGGAAAGCCCTAAGGGGGCTCTCTTTTCTGAAAACAAATACCACAGTGCTCTGACATCAAGGCCAGTGAGACGCTTCACATCTCGAAGCACTTTGAAGTGCCGGTCCAATATCACGTGCATGCATGCATGCATCTCCTCATCAGAATGCCATTTAGAATGCCAGAGCACGACTTTGGGTCCGTGTAAAAAACATTTGCTACCGAGAGTTCATTCTGGAGTTGACTGTGTGGAACGCAAAATAACCATGCAGTGTCACTGTCCATACTCCTCAGCCATGAATGGGTGCAGAAGGACCTGTGGCCTGGCCGGGCGTTCACAGGTACTCAGAAAGGAAGGGAAACCCTCTGCGTCAACTGGAAGCTTCTAGAGGCCGGGGTAAAGAGAGACAGGAACATAAACGGCGTGAAATGAATTCCCTCTGTAAGCAAATTGGTTCTGTGTCCTGCCGCAGGGATAGGGAGATCTTTTCCCCCCAGAACTGCAGTCAAGGCCATACTTCAGAGAGGTAGGAAGAGGGCAAGGCCATTGAAGACAGGAGCCCCCGGGCGCTTCCCAAACTACCAACAAAGAGGAAGGGAGACAGATGAGACAGGACGGAATTTTGTTGCAACTTTCAAGATGGATGTCATATTCATCAGTGGAGTGTGGGGCAGTTTTTCAAAGTAATTCGGCATGAAATTAATTGTGAGAGTGTTGAATGAGTTTTTATGGATTTTAAAAGTGGTTAGTATTCCACTCCAGCGTCCAACATATTTCTTTTTTTGCGCATTTGAAGCAAGCTTCCCCGGCTGGATATTGTTATTTTCCTTCTTTTTTTCCTTTTTTTTTTCCTTTGCCCTCCCTCTCAGCGATGCCCATTTGGATAAAAAAAATACATTGGACTAATTATGGTAATTATGTTGTTTCTGCTGTGGCTGTTATAGTTCGTTATTATGAATCCTGTTCTTAGACACGTTTAAATAGCTGTTAAAGCTTTAATGACAGAGGGAAGGGCAAAGTGAGTGGCATGACGCTCCAGCTCCCAACACTGATGGAGGGACCTCTTTTGTTTCCAAAAGTGCTATATAAATAAAGATTTATTATTATTGTTATTATCTCAAACCGATCGAATGTAGTGGTTGCACTGCGGTGTGCAAGGGGTGAGTCTTTTTCGAGCAAGTTTAAGAAATAAGTGCATGCGTCGACTCCAAAATAACAAACTAATTTCTTTCGCGTGTTTTAAAGCCCTCAGGTGTAGCCCAGAATTTGGACAGTCTATTTAAGAAGATTAATCAGATCAGCCACACACACACACACACACACTAGCCTCACTGCCAAAACACACAGTTCCTCGCTCTGCCTGCTCTCGCCCTCTGAACGCCGGCGTGGTCTCTAATGATGCGGACTGGCTGCTCTTTCAACACGGACTGCTTCACTTCTCCTGCTGACGGGGGGGCTCTGACGGCTGCGCTATTCAAACCCCCTTTAATTGGCCGGGGCCAGCGCTGCTCAGGTGGTCGCCGGCTGTAGCGTCGCGCTGATGAGCTAAGGTCCCAGCTGAAAGGGTTTACGGCTGGAATGGTCTTTCGCAAATTGGGGAGAGCTACTCGGAGAAAGGGACGATGGAGTCAGGTCCACCCTAGCCTCACCTGTGTAACCGCCACAATTCCCCGGCAGAGCCTTCAGCGCACACCGTCCTCTGCCCTTTGACCCTGACAGTAGGAGGGAATCCGTTCGCAAGACAGACAGTCGGTGGTTTGCCATACCCTTCGATTTCAACACCCGGTTTTGAGCTCCGCGTCCGTCAAAAGATCCTGCGTTTTTCTAGTGTGCACCCCCTGGCAGGTGTGGTGATTGTGTAGAGTGGGTGTACATGCTATTTCCCTCTAAGCTGGTGTGTCCATCGATCGAGGCGAGGGAGGGAGGGAGGAGACAGGGAGGGACGGACGGAGGGAAAAAAGAGGGAGGAGAGAGGGAGGGAGGGAGGGAGGAGAGAACGTCTGGCTCCGTAATCAGAAGCCCTATCAGCCAGGCCGGCTTGACTGACACGCCTCTGTTCCCTGGGCGGCATATTAGATGGCCTTTTATTTAGATTGACACAACCCTGGGCCAAGCCTTCAGAGCACACAGGGAGCGCTGACAATCACACTTGAACCTTCCAATGTGTTTTCATACATGGATGTGTGCGTGCTGGGCACATGGATGGGTGCATGGATTTGTATTGACTGCGCCCGGGTGTACATGGACAGGCCCCTCCCATCGGTGAACTCACTCCTGTGATGTTTTAATTGTACCTGTGCGTCTGCAGGCCAGCAGGCTTTCATATGGCTCCATCTGTGGTTCCCAGCTATTGCCTTTCAAACCCTCTGACACACCTCAAAGCAGAGGGTGTGCACTGTGCGTTAATGCCTGGAAGGAGTTGGGAGCGCCCAGCACATCTCCCGATTTAAGCTGGGGACGGCTTGGAGTCAATTTCCAGCGAATAACACCGGTGTTCAGCGTAAATATGAGGGCAATTAAAATCAGCGTGCGTTATAGGCCCCCTGTATCAAAATTTTAATTAGGGCGTGGAGGATGTAAATGAGGCGCCGCTGGTGCTGTCGGCACCCTGCTCCCGGCCGCGAGGCGCACGTCGCTCTGCCAGACGCACGCCACCGGAGATTACAATGGTGTGGCGTGGCGTGCTCGGGGATGCTCTAACAGAACTATCTCTCTCTCTCTCTCTCTCTCTCTCTCTCTCTCTCTCTCTCTCTCTGACCATTGTCACGGTCTTGGGGGTAGCTGCCTCAACGCCCCAGCGGGCTCCTTTAATGGAACCAGATTCATTTTGACTCGCGCTAATGTGTCTCCATCTCGCCGCTCTCTGCCTCCCCGCGTCTCCTCTCCCAGACACGGGCTGACGGGTGGAAAGCTGAAGACGCCATTAAGCTCATTTGCTGTGCCTTGTTTGCGGCCGGGCTGTGTCATTTGCATACCCTAGAGAGAGAGAGAACGGTGGTGGGGGTGGGGGGGGCTGTGTTTTGAAGAGGAGGCGTCCGTGGCGTTCATGTTTGTTAGTTTTTGTTTCTCCCCCTGGCGTGGGCTTCAGAGGCCCAAAATAACTGCAAAAACAAAGAGGTTCATATCTGTGTGGTGGCCAGGGCGAGTCACCGCCTCTGTTATGGCATGTGCTCACAGGCACAGCAAACAGAACGTAACAGCTCGGTGAAATTATTGCTGTGAAAATAGCCAAAGTGATTGCTTGAACGTATTTCAAGAAAGCCGCATTACTGCAGCAGGGGGTATTTCCATATTTTCTCGTCTCTCGTCTCTGTTGGTGTGCAGCAGTCACAGAAGTTCACGGCAGGTCACCGGTTCCCTGGTGTGTGTTTTTGTTTACATGTGTGCGCGTGCGTTTGTGTGTGTGTGTGTGTGTGTGTGTGTGTGTGTGAGGCCTCTTCACTTAGAGCCAGACACCTCCCCGTGCACCCCTCGCTGATCCCCTTAGACCCCACTCCGCCGCCGGGCTGGGCTCATCTAGACACGGGTGCTACGTCAATGTCACACATGCACGCACACACACACACACACACACGGCTACGCGTGTGCGCGCGCACAAACAAACACACTCACAGAGAGAGAAGCACTCTCCTCTCATTACTCTCTCCGGCAGCAGCAGGGCGTACCAGCCACAGTGTGATGGAGTAGATAATGTGCATCAGCACACAAGCCTCTCCGAACAGCTTTGTTTCTGCGCCTATCATCGCGCTCTGTTATCATGGCTTCAAATAGGGCCGGGTCCGGCTACTGTCACTCCCGGTCGGCTGTCGGAGAACTGAGGACACCAAAAGTTTCGGACTCGCGGAAAAGTTCGCAAGCTATTTCAGTTGGTGTCGTTTTAATTATTTAAGGGTAGATTATGTTTGACCTTTCGAGACAGAATTTAAGTACTGAAACAATGCTCCTTCACACTGCCCAGTGGTAATATGCAGCCATAGAACACGGAAAGGTTATAAAGCGCCTCTACGTGTTCTGTTGACCTTCAGAGTGTTAAAACCAGAGGATTATCCCGTGGAAGCACCTGGCTCTACAGAAAGTTAGCACAACCAACCTTCGCCAACCGGTGTCCAGGCACCAGCCAGTCGCGTGGAACCCTCCAGTCTAAGCAGCAGAATGTGAACTCACAGGCACACCAGGGACATGGATGACTTCAGGCTTCACTGAATAGCCTCTCGCTGAGCCTGTACACCTTGTTTTTGCTTTGTGCCACCGCACCAGATTCCGGATACCACGTCATTGAGAGGCAGGGTAGATAGTAGAAGGTTAAATACCATCAGCTGGAATAGGTCACACAAATATCCCCACTCCCTGTTTGTTATCCATCTCTATCGACTAGCTTGTTGTTTCCTCATCAAAGAGACGAAACAGCACCAGTGCTATCCTGGTAAAGCCAGCCTTGATGGATAGGCTTGGCATTCCCCCATCTCTCCCTCACCGTGGTGATTATGACCGGCAAAATGTCCTCACTGGATCCCTCTCGTTCGCGTTATTACGGATCCCACTGCTTTTCATGGCAAGACATGCTCCTCAAGCATCAGGCACCCATGCTCACGCAGGTGTTGATTGACAAGCCGCAAGAGACTTTTAATAGGTTAGGTTAAGTTTTATAAGATTAAAAATAGGCACAAAAATGATTCGAATGCACGAGCTTGGATGCCTGACCAATCCTAGCGCTTGTGGGCATGTCTTTCCAAGAAAAGTGGTGGGATCCATAAAAAATTTATCCCCTGGGAGCCTATATGAACAGCAAAATGTCCTCACTGGATCCCTGTCGCTGGGAGCCCACAGGCCAGCGGCCCTCCCGTCGTACAGTCCCTCCATGCCTGCTTCCTGAACGTTCCATGCCTGCTTTCCTAGCTTTTCCGAGCCGTCGTTCCCATACCAGGCTTCCAGGTGGTGGTAGTCCGACGGAGAGGAGCGTGGTCGCGGCGGGGGCTAATTGAACACCCCGTATCCCCCGTTTGGTAATTAGCCCGGAACCCACAGTCTCCATCGATTAGAATCCCGGCGATAGCGTTGCCGCGGTGGTTTATCGACCACGTCCGGGGCGTTTTATGTCTCTGGCTGTTGATGCCATAAGTCACGAGGGCTTAATTAAACAGGAAGACAGCTGGAATGATTGGCGTACGTGGCTGATTTTGCATCCGCTCCCCCAGGGGTGTCTTATAAAGCACTTCCATCCCAGAGACGGGGACTGGTTGTAATTTGACTATGTGGCACTCTGCATACGTTTACCTCTGATGACATCCGGGGGGGAAGGGCTGGCAGTGGTGGCTTGATGAAGGATGAAGGCTGTGTGTTATGTGTGCGTCATAGAATTGATTGAATGCCGCTCGTACTCTCCAGGGGCTTTTAGATGAGCCCCCGAGCAAATGGTTAAGGTGTGCCTGTGGTGGATTAAAATGGATGTAAATGAAGGCACCACACGATGTGGATTCAGTCTCTCTAATCTAATGCACGTGACTAGACTCTGTGTCCATCGGCTTGCGTCTGAAACGCTCCTCTATATGCTTCACACACACACTGGAACGCAGACACAAACCCAGACGTGCATAGACCTACTTAGATACACACATGTGTGTGTTGTTAGAATTACTTACATTTAGATAGCACTTTCATCTAGAATTCACTAAATTAATTGCTGACTATATTCCACGCCAAACTGCTTGTTGGGGGGGGGGGGGGGGGGGGGGGGGGGGGGGTTAACTAACAGAAAAACTAAACATTATTTTGACACATGGTTGGGTTAATTATTATAACTATCTGACTGGGTTACAATAACCGAGCTCTGGATTGTAGTAGGTTATCAACCTCAATAATAGTTTTTCAGAGTTTGGATTCAGTATGTAAAATGTTCTTTATTGCAGTCTCATGTGAGTGCCAGCATGGCACTACAGGATGAAATAAGGCCCCTGTTTTGGATGCCATGTGATGCCGGGGGAGTACACTGTGATGGATGGCTCTGCCCCGTCCTCCCTCACAGTCTATCAATCACCCGGCCGCTGGTGCGCTTTCTCAATGGGAATCCTCCACGCTCGGCTGGTGAGGAGCACCTCTGGAATAAGGCTAGCAGGGGGCATTAGCCATCTGATTTCTCCCCCTACTCAGTTACTCTCAAACATGATTTATCATTGGAATAGGAAAGGGCCTGCCCGCGACGCACAACAGAAAGAGCGCTGTCAATAGTTACCGTGCTGTCCAAACCTCTAAATGTACTGAAACGCCAGCCAAAAGAAGACTGCCTCCTATGACAGAGCGGCTTTTCCCTAATAGCATATTCAGGACATCTTACCTTACGTTTCACCGGCTCCTGCGTGGACCTTACATGTGGGAAGACGGCAGGCCTTAGCAGATGCTTCCCCTGCTGTTGCGGCGCTCTGTGCGCCCGTGGCTGCAGGCGAGCCGTGTCCTCGCCCTGGCAGTGTGAGGGCCTGTCAGTCCCGTCAGGCTAAACCCATGTGAAGTGTGTGTGAGAACGGGTGGAGAATCGGAGCTGACGTTCCGCGGCACTGGCTGGAGGGGATGTGCTAAAAGCGCTGCCACTGACCCCGCAGCTTAACGACTCTGGCGGGGGGGGGGGGGGGCACACTACCAGAGGTGAGGACAGTTAGGCTGGCAGGGACGCCGAGGAGGTGAAGGCTGTTAGCGAGACACCGGCACCGATGTTGGCCCGATCCCCAGAGGTCTGTAACCGTAGCTCGGATCACTCAGGGACCAGAGTTAGGTTACGGGCGCACCATACGGTGGCAATCATCCAGCCACGTCAACTTTGACCCCCTGTCCCGCGCTCCCTGCGATCTCTGGGACAGACCTCGTAAGCCGACGGGAGAAGGCATGGAGGTGGAAGTTAATATGCAGCGGGAGGGCTTTTCTCTCTGCGTAAGCCTCAAAAGTCCTAGATACAAGAGCCTTTATGGCTTTGAGGATCCTGATTAGAAAGAAGCAATAGAGCACGTGGAATAGCTGTAAGAGAGAGGGGGAGAGAGAGAAAGGGAGGGGGCAAGAGAGAGAGAGATGATGGTGAGAGGGTTGGACGTCTGCTTCAACATCAAAGCCCGTCAGACGAGCGGAGCCCCGGCCGCCTGGCACTCTGCTCCGTCTGGTCCCAATCGCGTGACTCGAGTGGAGAACATGCGTGAGGAAGAGGAGGTGGAGGACGGAGAGAGAGAGGGAGGGAGGGAGGGAGGATAGAAAAAGTCTCCTTTCTCTTCTCACCGCACCCGCCCGTGTGTAGCCTCTTCAACCCTCACACGCGGTGCTTTGTGTTGCCCCCGAAGGTACAACAACCATTTGCATATCTGGCATGGCACGAAGCAGCCCGCCGCTAACAATGGCAGCCCTTTCATGTCCCAGGTTTCTGTGGGGTTGCATCAGATGGGGGCGGCGGTGGCGGCGGCGGCGTCTGGGTAGAGTCGGGTTACAGGGGTGAACTCACAAAAGGTGCTCCGCTCCGTTTCCCTACTTCCGAAAAGATAAGTCCCCGTGCCGCGATGTCTACTTATCTCCCTTTCTACGGCTTCCTGACAACTCACCGGAGTGCTTTTGTGAGGCAAGTTTGAGGTGAGTTCGGGGGAAAATTTCAAGGTACTTCTCTCTCCTTCCCCAGTAAAAAAAAAAAAAGATAAGTCTGTGTGCCGCTGAGCTGACGCGTGGTGTCTGCCGTGGCGGCACTTAACCGGCAACTCGCCGACCAAACATCGGACGCGCCTTTATCACGTCGCTCCTCCTTCCCTTTGTTGTGGCCCACTCTGGCTGGGTTCAACAAAAAACAAGACAAAGTCATTTGCCTTCAACTCATTGTTTCAGTTTCTTTCTTTCTTTTTCAAGAAGCCTGTGATTTCCCTCCTCTGCTTATGTGAGGTGAAAAGACTGCATGGTTTTACTTAAGGTGCAGACACAATAAAAGCCTCGGAAACATTCCCATTGAGGCTGCACAGGGAATTTCATACCAGCTCCTGGAAATGATCTGGAACACCCCCCCCCCCCACATACACACACACACAAGCAGGCACTCCATTATGGAACACCCCCCCCCCCCCAGTCCACTGTCTTCAGTCTAAGTCTAGTAACGTTTTTGTCTAGAACACACATAATATTCTACATATTGGTGGCGTTCAAAGACCCAAATCACAACCACAGTGCCTAAACTTACAAGGTACTATGCCTCTGTGATTTCTTAGGTAGGTTTGTACTGGGGATGTCATAATAAGCGCATCGCTCTTTTTTTCTCTCCCACTACGCATTTATTACTTCCAAATTTGAACCACATTTCCTTACCGATCGACAGTGTCTGTGTCCATGTGTGCTTGTGTGACCTTCTGAACTCTTTCGGCCGTCCGACTGACGCAGGTGTTGTCGTTGCAGGTGGCCTGAGGGGCGCTTCCATCATTGACTCTCTGGACACGCTGTACATCATGGGACTGACGGAGGAGTACAACGAAGCCAAGGAGTGGGTGGAGACCAGCCTGGACATGAACTCGGTAAGACCAAATCTATGCCATCTTATTGGACGATCCCACCTCATCCATTAACCCCAATGACCAATGAACCTCCCCTTCAGTTCCCTGTGGCCAGCCCATATAGTCAGTTCCTCTTTTGGAGGACCTATCACCGACATGGAGCCCAGAGTGTGGTCCAATGAGACCTGGTTGCCGGGCGCCCTGGAGATGATTTGAGGCCGTGCAACGCGTTCTGACCCGGAGCTGGGTCCGCTGAGGTGGACAGCAGCTCACTGGCGCCCACATTCCAGGGGGGACTCAAAGGCTTCCTGTGTGGTGGCTGATCCATTCCACGCCACCCTTTGTCACCGTAAGGGCGGATACAGTCCCTCTCCCAGAGAGAGAGAGAGAGAGAGAGAGAGAGAGAGAGAGAGAGAGAGAGAGAGAGAGAGAGAGAGAGAGAGAGCACGAGAGGACAGTGAAAGGCCGTGGCCCCTTTACAGAGTAATTTGGTGATAATACACTTTGGTCTCGGTGCCGGAACACTGGCGGCTGCCAGTTTGGCCATCACGTGGAGGGGGACTCAGGGAGGATGTGGAGAGAGAGAGGGAGGGGGACTCAGTGAGGGATGTGGAGAGAGAGAGAGGGAGGGACTCAGGGGAGAGAGAGAAAGAGAGAGAGGGGGACTCAGGGAAGATGTGGAGAGAGAGAGAGAGGGGGACTCAGGGAAGATGTGGAGAGAGAGAGAGAGGGGGACTCAGGGAAGATGTGGAGAGAGGGGGACTCAGGGAAGAGATGGAGAGAGGGGGACTCAGGGAGGAGGTGGAGAGAGAGAGGGAGGGGGACTCAGGGAAGATGTGGAGAGAGAGAGGGAGGGGGACTCAGGGAAGATGTGGAGAGGAAGGTGGACTCCGGGAGGATGTGGAGAGGGAGAGGGAGGTGGACTCCGGGAGGATGTGGAGAGGGAGGGGGACTCAGGGAAGAGGTGGAGAGGGAGGTGGACTCAGGGAAGATGTGGAGAGGGAGGTGGACTCCGGGAGGATGTGGAGAGGGAGGAGGACTCAGAGAGGATGTGTAGAGGGAGCTCCACCACTGCAGACGCTCCAGCACGCTGCCCCTAAATCGGCCATGTTTGTTTGTTGTAGTACATCATCTACAAAGCCCATGTTAGTTAAAAATGTCATCCGCTATGTTACAACATATATATATATTACAAGCATGTTTAAACGGCACACGCTAGGTTTGAAATACTACACGCTGGACCCTGTTAAAGATGGAGCTCCTCTCCGGGGACTGCATTTCTCTCTCGCTATTCTCTGAAGTTGGTCCAAGCAGAACAATTAGAGTAACCTACTTTGTCTATTGTGTTGCCCGTGGAGACGCTTGCTCACTGTGTAAATAGGTGCAGCCTTGCAAATGAGTGCTCACTGGCAATTTATTGACGTTTAAAGTAGTGAAACAACCAGAAGATTTAGCATGCCCTCTTTTCTATCTCTCTCTGTCTCTTTTTGTTTATTTCCTCTTTATTGCGCGCGCGCGCACACACACACACACACACACACACACACACACACACAGTGTTTCTTCCTCAGCCTGTAGCAGCCCTCAGGGCGCGTGTGGCGTTGACTATGGATGTTAGCGTGTAGCAACTCTGGGTTCTGAAGAACAGACTATTTAAGGCCATCGGTAATGGCGGTTCACGACAAACATCCACCTCCCCGCCGTGTTCAATCATCACCCCCCCCATCCACCCCCGTCTGTCTCGCGTTCCCCATCCCCTCAACCTCCCACCCCGTGCCATGATGGTACGACCGTTATGCAGGAGCATGGATTTCAGGGGGGCCCGCTCACTTGACTAATCTGCGGACGGCCTGCAAAAGATGCTAACTTGTTTGATGAATACTTATTTAGGAGCTCATTGGATTAGCACCTCGTCATCCTCGCTCAATGTGATTGTGCGTGCCACTGTAGATGGATATTCAATGGACGGTAAACACACCCCCTCCCGCTGCGCTTTGTTGTATTGTATTTTTCTACACCAGTTTTCCAGGCAGGGTGATTGATATGTGTGAGATTAGGGCGGACATGCGCTCGCTAGGACTCCTAAATATTCAACTCTCTCTCTAACACATTCTCTGCCCCGCTCTCTCTTACACACACACACGCACACACACACAGACACACACACACACACACACACACACACACACCGAAAAGCAGACTCGGTGTTCCTAATTACAATCAAACTCGTTAACAAGGGTTAACAATGGAAGTCATTCACGCGCCAAAGCAGCCTGTCAGATTCAGCCGTGCTGAGCTGTCACTCCGGGCCTGAGTTAATGACAAAGCCGCTCCGCTGACGTGGGATGGTGTGAACCGAGGACGCGGGGACATGTAGCGGAGAGTGTCACTCCATCAGGGTGGGGTTGTCCCGCCCAGGGTTCACTCCATCAGGGCGGGGTAGTCCCGCCCAGGTTTACTCCATCAGGGCGGGGTGTCACGCCCAGGTTTACTCCATCAGGGCGGGGTGTCACGCCCAGGTGTCACGGAATTACCTGACGAAGACCATGCGTTCGCTTCACTTTCAGTACAATGATTTTGTTTTTGGGAACAGGACAGTCCATTCTTCTCTATATGATTTTCATGTTCACTACTGAGGAGCGTGTAGGGACTTTCTCCAGTTGTAATATTAGGACAGCACTACAGTAAAGACATGTTTTAGAACTATGTTTGGGAAGGCAGAATGAAAAGGCACAAAGCATGTAGCTTTGTCCTTAGCGAACGAATGAAATCAGGTTGGAAAACACACACACCATATATATATATATATATATATATATATATATATATATATATATATATATATATATATATATAAATATATGTGTATCCTGTTTGCCTTTGAAGCAAAAAAACAAACTTGCTGGCAATCCTGATGCTTAATCCTGAGGAGTTCCTCTGAAGACGCACTCCTCCAGATCAAACATTCCTCTCGACTGAGGCTTAAGCAATTACAGAGACAAAGGGAGCTCCGCAGTGCTCCAACCTACTGTTCACTTTGTGGAGCCTCCACAAACTGCTCCCCCGTAAAGCTGGCACTAGTAGCCGGGAGATGTCTCCTGTGTTGATTAGTGGGGGCTTGTGGTCCCCTGTCGTCGCCACAGTTCAAACTTTGTTTCGGTAATTTGACGGAGGCTCCGCGGAGAGGCGTTGGTTTGTTTTCGTAGCCGTGGAGGGAGGCCATATGTGGTCTCGTTCTCTTTGGCGTGCCTCCACACCCAGCCTCTTCCCGGAGGAGTAATGGAAAACGATTGGCGAAGGTCCTACAGGTGGGCTTTTGTTCCCCGTTGACGGGTCCGTCGTCCATCACTCCTTCAAGGCTTTCTCTCCCATGCTCTCCTCAAATTCCCTCTCTTTTCTGCTCTCGCCCACTCCGTCATAGTTTATCTCGCTATCGATCTGTCCCTCATAGGCCCTTTCACCGAGCTGAGGAGGCAGCGAGAATTAGATATACAATGGGTCCCTGTGATTTATAAGCTCTCTGTCTCCAGCGTCCGCCGTTTGTTTCACCTGAACATTAAAAGCTTGGAAAGGGGGGAGTGTGCACGTGCCTAGAGGGATCACGGAGAGCTTATAACCCTCCTCTTTCTCCGAGATGTCTCAATGGAATCTGCGGTGAACGGCGACTGCAGAATGTTTTACTGATTCCAAGATTAGGAGCGCTCCATGTTGTGGTCCCCAGCCCTCTTCAGAGTAAACTCACTCGGCGTGCAATTCAGGCTGCGGCAACAAAAAAAAAAGAGAAAGAAAAACCTGGTGCTCCCAAAACAGAGCAGCTAAACTGACTGGATAATTATCACGTCTAGGCCTGTAATTCGGTTAAGACGACTAAATTGAGATTTCAGTGCGTACACGTCTCACTTGGGTGCTGTCGAGAAAGGGAGGGAGCGAGAGAGAGAGAGAGAGAGAAAGAGAGAGAGAGAGACAGAGAGAGAGACAGAGAGAAAGAGAGAGAGAGAGAAAGAGAGAGAGAGATGGACAGAGACAGAGAGAGAGAGACAGAGCGAGAGATAGAGAGAGAGAGACAGAGAGAGAGAGAGAGACAGAGAGAGAGAGAGGGAGAGAGAGACAGAGAGAGAGAAAGAGAGAGAGAG
>JAPMUY010006216.1:0-225000 GCA_026901105.3 Galaxias olidus
GGATGACAAACGAAGTCAAGCCGAGATTTCTCTGGTGATTCTTTATGATAAGGACTAACCCGGCCGCGGGAATGAGCTCTAGGGATTGGAGGCCAGACCATGAAGATGTTGAGGAGGCGTTTCCCTGTCGCTGATGCTATAAATGTCATCGCGCAGTGTGTGAGCGTGCGTGCTAGTGTGCTCATGCACTCGCCTCTGTACACCAATACAAGTGGCGAGAAGAGAGCACCGTCATTCAAAAAGGGGGCTGTGATGTTAAACCTCAGAATGCCGTTTTACCCTGATTCTTTTCCCCCCTGCGCTGCTACACAGCTCTTATCATGGTTCTGGATCTGACCCAAGCGGTTGATGTCCAGAGAGGAGGAGCCAGGGGATGGAGTGTCAGCCTGGGCTGAGGCTGACCTCCCACCTGCCTGCTGTTCCCGTCACCTTTTCCCTGCCTTTTCCCTCCACCTCCCAACTGCCTGTTCCCCTCACCGTTCCAGGTAAAGCAGAGAGAAGTAGCTGTCCTTTGACAAAGGCTCAAAAGGCTGCTGCTCACTTGCAAAATAAAATAAAAATAAATGGAATCAGTAATGGGGGATGAGCATGCAAATGGCCAACCCCAGCCCTGGACTGGAAGAGCCAGCCAGTGTATGGAAAAGGAGTGGGGAGCTAGGGGGGAGCCAATCAATTCCCCTTAGGTTCAGAGTACAAGACCCGTGGGACTCAGTCAGATGGCCAAGGAGGGACGGGGACATGTATTGACCGTAAACTGGAGGAGTGGGGAAGTAAAAAGCATTTTCAGGATCAATATGTTGATGGTAAAAGAACCAAGGGGCTTCAAGGGAACGTGCCAGTGAGCGTGTGCATGTGCGTGTGAAATTTACTCACTGGGGCATAAGGTATCCTACGTATGTGTTATTTGTGTGTGTAGGGGTGTATATTTCTGTGTGTGTGTGTGTGTGTGTGTGTGTGTGTGTGTGTGTGTGTGTGTGTGTGTGTGTGTGTGTGTGTGTGTGTGTGTGTGTGTGTGTGTGTGTGTGGCCATCTAAAGTAGGTCAGAGAGAGACTGCAGGAGCAGTGGGAATTGGAAAAAAAGCTGTGAAAAATTGTTGTTTATTCGAAATCAAACCTTTCTACAGTACCAGTCAAATGTTTGGACACACTTTCCCATTCAAGTAAATAGGAAAGTGTGTCTTAACGTTTGACTGGTACTGTAAGTAAATTCAAAAAGAACGTTTTATATTTTAATTTATGACTGGTGATTATGATATTTTTACTTGTGGAATTTGGCCTTTATGTCAGCTCAGTGTCAACCTTTGTGCCATGAATGACAATTTAAACATAAATTACAACATAAGAGCTCCGATATGAGAATTTTTGGGTAAGTACATACTTTCAAAAATTCCAGTGGAAGGTTAGATTTCTTGGTTCATGCCAGTTGAATATATGAAGCTGATTTGCTGTTCCTTGCTGCCAGTGTTTTAATATTTCTGGTGGGCACTGTACATTTTAATAAGTCATAGACTTTTCTTGGCACATAAATATGATGTGCACTACTTCAATATTCCACGGAGCTCCTAGATCCCATATGTATCCAACAACGCTCTCATTGACGTCGACCATGAAAGTGCATGCTCTCATCGGCAAGGCATAGTTCAGTGTTAGGTAGACTTACACATTCAGCCTCTCTAACCAGTCAGTTATATAATTATTGGCACTTTAGCTCCATGATGACTAAAGCTATTAATTTCCCTTTGAGTGGATGACCCTGAAAGTGCTGAGAGGGGTAGAATGCCAAGGGAATATGTCCTACTGGAATGTTGCAGCGTTAATGGATGGCATGAATTAGATCTATAGCGATTACTGGAAGAAAGGGGGGAAGCGAGGATGCAAGGAGAAAAAAAAACGTAATGGAGTGGGAGTCTCTTGCCACATGCAGCCCCTTGCTGGACGTTACGGATCATGACCCCCTGCGACCCCGCCGAGTCCCCTGCCTGCGTCATCTGTATTCCGTGGAGGCTCCTCAACGCCCTCCAGAGGTGTAGATGGGGTTGTAGATTACTGATGTTTTCTGTAATTGAAGTGTGCCGCTGACAGGGGGATTTACTATTGTGCCAATAGCAGCCATTTTGAAGATAGATCAGAGCCAGCAATCCCTGGGAGTTTGTTGTCGGGTCTCTGTGACAGAGTCATTTGTTATCTGATGACGACCGACTGGCCAAATCCTTTTAGACGCACCGCTAGCTCAGGGAGAGTCAGGGGCGGGGCAAAGGGGTGTGTAACGTGAGCAGCTACGGCTAAACAAGCAGATGAATCGTGCCTTTCATTTGATTGACAAAGAAAACTCTTTCTTTTGTGTGTGGAGTAGCAATTAGCACTGTGGAGGGAAGTGCTTATTTTTCTCCCTAGTTGAATATTTGTACAAAAAGCAAACATGTCATACTCAGTCTAGTTATCTGACTGTTTCTACATTTCTTTGATTATTATATTTATTTTACCAGTGGCGTTCTCCGTTCCAGGGGGAAGGATGGAGGGAATTTCCGCCAGGGATCAAGTTACGTGGGAGCCAGTGGGAGCTGAGCTCCCATAAAGAGGGGTCTGAGCTCCCATAAAAGCAGTAAAGTCATACATCTGTGGGGGTCGCAAATACAGTGCACCGGTTAAGCTATTATTTATTTATCTCCGCCACTAACGTTAGAGACCCCCACAAAGCTCAGATTATAACTCGAACCCTAATTACCGCCCTGTTTAAAATGTGTCAACCACCATTAGGGAAGTTCAGAAAGAGGACATGGAAAGGGTTTAGGCCCACGTGCACAACACACTTACACACACACACACACACACACACACACACACACACGCACACACACACTGATACGCGCACTATTTCCAAACCAAAAGATGCTGTAGCGCGAGACCTCAACGTCTCACAGGCCAGTGCAATTGCATGGAAATGGTAAGGGTGGAGAAAAATAAGGGGGATTACGAGAGGCTGTGTAAATAAATAGGGTGCAAGCAGAAAAATAGATGGCTTGGGACATTCAGCTAAGGGAGGGGGGGGGGGGTAAACTGGGGAGATAAAAGTGTAATGAGAGAGAAGACAGATGGAGGTGGGAGGTAAGGAATAAAGGAAAGAGTGAAATGCGGGGATGATGAATGCTGGACCACGAGCAGGGAGGCAAAGGGAGGTCTGTAGATTTTCTGGGGGGTGGTGGGAGGTGACATTCGATCGTTGCCGCGGATACAGAGGGAGGGAAATTAATGGGTGGAAGTTTGTGGTGTTTTCACGGGGGAGTGTGTGTGAGCGTTGTTGTGTGTGCCACGCATTTCCTAGTGTGTACACTATTGCTGTATACACCTTGGGCCAGCACTTTAAAATGGTTCTTGTGGGACAATGTTTAGATGGAGACATTGAATGAATGCATTTTATCAGTTCTAATTGACTCTCACAGTCAGGGAGCCATACAGAATGTATTTTTTATTTTCCTTTCAGCCAAACCCTGAGCTGTGTGGAATGGCAGCAGAGGGGCAGCTGTTTGCATTTCGTGTTTATTTCTCTTCACCAAGATTATCTGCAAAGCTTCGACCCGTCCCATTGTGTATACAGCGCCACAGAAGCATAATGGCCCTTGCTGGGAAATGAGACGGAACAAATCACTTCCGTAGCTTTGACTTCACGGCATTATGAAGAGGGAGCAGGTGTTAACTTGATTATTAAAGTAGCAAGACGGCAACACGTCAACCATTCGATAATTCTTAGTCAAATCTTGGTGGTTCTGTTTTGCTCGTGAATTTCAGCCCAAATGGACCCAGTCTAGCCCGCCAGGCGCCCACGGCCATGCTAACAAACCTCTCTGTCAAAAAGAAGCATGTGACAGTCTGGCTAGCAATTCAGACTCAATCTCCAATTCTATGGTTGTCCGGTTACTTAACATTTTTGTTTCAACAAATAAAAACAGAATAGGGAACATCGCAAATTTTTACGGTCCCCGGCAGTGTCTTTTGTGCCTCTTAAACAAATCCAACTGAGCCAGGAACTTAAGTTCTGTACGTCGTTCTCTTTCATAACATGTTATTTAGGTATGGGGGAGCCGCCTCGGGGACTCTGAGTTTG
Source organism: Galaxias olidus (assembly GCA_026901105.3). Taxonomy (NCBI): domain Eukaryota; kingdom Metazoa; phylum Chordata; class Actinopteri; order Galaxiiformes; family Galaxiidae; genus Galaxias; species Galaxias olidus. Next base: position 4,103 of record JAPMUY010006216.1, read on the forward strand.
TTCCGTGCATTCTACCCTTTCTTGTTTATGGTGTGGGTTGTCGTTGCTCTGTGGTAGATTGAAAATCAGGCTCAAGAGTCCAAAAGAAACGAACTAGACAATCTCTGCTGCTTGTTCAAGTGATACAGAGCTACACCTGTACACCTGGGCATCAAAGTCAAAGCCGCTTTGTTTTCAAATGGACCCGGCTGTCCAAACCGAAATTGATGAAAAGCAAACATGCCATGTTCAAGGAAAAACGTGGCGTCCTGAGGCAAACTCAAACAGGCTGACGTCGACTATGTGACTCAGGAGGAGGAGGAAGAGGAGGAGGAGGAGGAGGAGGAGGACGGGATCTGAGGCTGATTGGTATTGTCAGCTCTGCTAGCCTTCATGCTCTGATGCCATCAGCAGGGAGACGGACCCTGAAGGGCCCCTCCCCCAGAGAGCTCAGGGCCAGGTCACCAGGATGACGCGTCAGGCCCCAGGGAGTAAGTACTCTCCCCACACAGAGACCCAACTTCACCGCACATACCTGCTGCCACACCCCGTGAAATAATAATGCTGTCGTCATCAATACGTGTGTTGTGTAATGGGATTCTCTGTGTTGGTGGGTTTATTGTGCGTTTGAATGTGCACTACTGTTTTGTGGGCTCCTGGGGTTTTACCCACTGTACGTGTCGTGTTGTTTGAAAGTGTTTGTTTGTTCTTTTTTGTTTCACCTACTGAACGTGCTCCTCTAAATCAACTCTGTGTTTGTATTGTTGAATGAATCGTTTGACCCACTGCATCAGTCCCTGTCACATGCTTTGTTGACGGTAGTTCAAGTCAGTAGTCTCCAGGGTGAGCTGGCTCACAGGCTGGCTGGCTGGCTGGCTGGCTGGCTGGCTGGCCGGCTGGCGGGTTGCTTTTTGGCAGCACTGTGTCCGCGTGTGCTGACGAGAAGTGACAGAGAACACCCTGGAAGGCACGCTGCCTCTCGGACAACACGGAAAATAAAACCTGGAGATCTGACACGCGTGGCACACTGTTCCACCATTTGTCCTCTTCACCCCTTCTTCCATGCTGCTCCCCTCCCCTCCCCTCCCCACCCCACCAAGACTACCTCTGTCACATTGTGTCGGGCAAAGCACCCACGCTGAACTTTACAGAGAGCGGAGAGGGTGGAGAGGTTAGTGTTCTACAGAATCAGAGGGGTAGAACAGGACACTGGGGCCCTAAAAAAAGAAAGGGACAGATAGGAGGGCAAGCTTACATACACGTACGCGTGCACACACACACACACACACACACACACACACACACACACACACACACACACACACACACAGAGAGATAGTCAGACACTCAGACAGCCAGCCAACCACGCAACCAGAGAGCCAGCCAGCCAGCCAGCCAGCAAGCCAGTCAGACAGAGAGGCAGCCAGCCAGCCAGCCAGGTTGCCAGACAGAGAGAGGTTTGGGTGAGCCGTCCCAGCCAAGCCACACGCTGTGCCACTCAGGGCTCCTCAGGATCCCCGGGCGTTGGCAAGCTTGTCCCGGTGGGAGAGACACGGGGGAGTGACACAAACAACCCCTACCCCACGCACCTTGCAGAAGACATGACATGCTCTAACCTGTCCCTATACAGCAAGCCACTCAGACACAAGTCCCTTACGTTTCTGACAATTCCACTGGCCCTGTCTAATCTGTGACTCAGTGAGGCCTGCTGTCCCTGTTTGGGTTCCAGACAGATGGTGCAGCAGAACCAGTGGACGAGATACACACACGGCTCATAACCCTCTCCTGACTCCTCAGCCAACGGTGCTCATTCCACATGACATGACGACTTGGTTTGCCAGTCTAATTGCCCATGGCAGAGCATCATGTTGTTCAGTGCAGAAGTCCCGTACACTACTTGCGGGCGCCAAGGGCGATACGCCTTTGCCCACAGCTAGGAGCGGGAGGATGAGGTGGGTGGCTTCAGATGCCTCCATCTCTTCTCTCCGTGGCTGTGGCGGAGAACCATGGTCCTAGGAGACCCCCCTGCCTCCTCAAACCGGGCCCATCTCCCCCTCTCTCACACGGTGGACTCCTGCTCGGCGACCCTCCCTTCTCCAGCCCACACCCCATGTCCCAGGCCAATTAAAACACCCTGATTAAGCAAATGAGGAGCCCAATCAAAGGTGTAAATCAGGGATTGGGCTCAGCTGGAGAGGCTGCACAGTGTGGGGATGCAGTAGCTTGTTACACCGTTATAGTGCAGCGGCATTATGTGTACTGAAGGCTTGGCTCACTCGCAGACCGATGAAAAGATGATGTTCTTCTGAGGGTGGTGGTACTTCCAAGACAATTCAGGTAATATGTTATTTTAAGACTTTGCATTAGGATCCGACTCGCAAAGATGCAATAAAAGACCAATTGCACCGTGAAATTTTTTTTTTAAGGAAACATCAGAAGAAAGTGGGTGGCCGTTGTCTCATTGTAGTTTTTATTGTCCCCATTCGGGACCTTGTGTCAGTGAATTTAGGTTAAGGTTTTGCTGAGAGGAGACAAAAAAACAAAACAATCTAAATGTTACTGTAACTCAGTCACTGGAGAGAAAACAAACAGCTCCAGCTCCAGAAAGAAAGCTACTCAGCAGAGAGGGTTGCTGGTGTGCGAGCTCAGCTGCATGTTCTCTCCTCTCGTCTGTCTTAACTACTTCCTCATCTCGCTGTTTTCCTCTCTTCCCTCGGGCCATGTAATTTGCCACGGAGAAAAGTTTCTCTACGAGGAAAGGAGAGCTGATGAATCAGAAGAGAGGATAGACAAGGAGAGGGTGGAGGAAAGCAAAAGCATCTCACAGCTTTCTTGCATAGCTTTTTGTGTGCCAATACATACAAGTATATAGGAGTGGAAAAATGGTAGGAACTGTGCAAGACTTCTGTTTTCTGTAAGAGGGGACCAGAGAGAAGCTAGAAGGCATAGTACTGAGTTCACAGCACCAACAAAGCCAGATGAAATAATATAATATAAATAATATATATAGGAGGACAAAAAATTATGTATGTAGGAGGACAAAAAATAATCATAATATAAATATAGGAGGACAAAAAAAAAAAAAAAATATATATATATATAGGAGGACAAAAAATTATATTTGTAGGAGGTCAAAAAAAAAAAAATATATATATATATATAGGAGGACTGTTGGCTTCTTCAGACTGTGACCTTCAGCATGCACTGGAGCGGTTTGTAGCTGAGTGTGAAGCGGTTGGAATGAGAGTCAGCACCTTCAAGTCTGAGGCCATGGTTGTCTGCCGCAAAACGATGGAGTGCTCTCTCCGGGTTGGGAGTGAGTTGCTGCCCCAAGCCAGGGAGTTCAAGTATCTCGGGATCTTGTTTACGAGTGAGGGAAAAATGGAGCGTGAGATTGACAGGCGGATTGGTGCAGCATCAGCAGTAATGCGGGCGTTGTACCGGACCGTCGTGGTGAAGAAGGAGCTGAGCCAAAAGGCGAAGCTCGCGATTTACTAGTCGGTCAGTGTTCCAACCCTTACCTATGGTCATGAGCTTTGGGTAGTGACCGAAAGAATAAGATCGCGAGTACAAGCGGCTGAAATGTGTTTCCTCCATAGGGTGGCAGGGCTCAGCCTTAGGGATAGGGTAAAGAGCTCGGTCATCCGGAGGGAGCTCGGAGTAGAACCGCTGCTCCTTTGCGTCGAAAGGAGCCAGATGAGGTGGTTCGGGCATCTGATTAGGATGCCTCCTGGGCGCCTCCCGTTGGAGGTTTTCCGGGCACGCTCTCCTGGTAGAAGACCCCGGGGTAGACCCAGAACACGCTGAAGAGATTATATATCTCATCTGGCCTGGGAACGCCTCGGGATCCTCCAGGAGGAGCTGGAAAGCGTTGCTGGGGATACGTCTGGACTACCCTTCTTAGCCTGCTGCCACCGCAACCCGGCCCCGGATAAGCGGCGGAAAATGGATGGACTTATAGGAGGACAAACAATTATATTTGTAGGAGGACAAAAATTAAAATATGTAGGAGGACAAAAAATAAAATATGTAGGAGGACAAAAAATAATATATGTAGGACAAAAAATATAATAATATATCTAGGAGGAGAAAAAATTATATTTGTAGGCGGACAACAAATAATATACAGTCTGTAGGAGAACAAAAAAGATTATAATATATATATGAGGAGAAAAAATAATATTTGAAAGAGGACAAAAAATTATATATGTAGGAGGACAAAAAATTATAATAATATATGTAGGAGGACAAGAAATAATATATGTAGGAGGAAAAAAATTATAATTATATATGAAGGAGGACAAAAAATTATATATGTAGGAGGACAAAAAAATTATAATATATATAGGAGAACAAAAGATAATATATGTAGGAGGACAAGAAATAATAATAATATATATGTAGGAGGACAAAAAATAATAATAATAATATATATAGGAGGACGGAAAAAAATATATATATGTAGGAGGATAAAAAATTATATATTTAGGAGAACAAATAATATACGTAGGAGGACAAAAAATAATATTTGTAGGAGGATAGAAAATATATTAATATATATAGGAGGACAAAAAATTATATGTAGGAGGATATATTAAATATATATATATATATATATATAGGAGGACAAAAAATTTTTTATTTGGGAGGACAAAAAATAAGTTTATCAATTCATTAAATATAAAGAGAGAGCAAATCAATATAATATAATAATATACAGTACTGTGCAAATGTTTTAGGCAGGTGTGATGTCTTTAAAGTTAGAAAAAAAATACATGATAGGATTACTGTTAATTGTTTATTTTTTTATCAATTCATAAAATACAAAGTGAGGGAAAAGCAAATCTGTATCAAATCAACATTTGGTGTGACCAGCCTTCGCCTTCAAAACAGCATCCCCTGCCTAAAACATATGCACAGTACTGTATATAGGATGAAATACAGCACCACCTTCCCCCAGCCCCGGTTCCATATAGCACCATCCCTGGTTCCATATAGCATCACCTTCCTCCAGCCCCGGTTCCATATAGCACCAGCCCCGGTTCCAAATAGCACCACCTTCCTCCAGCCTCGGTTCCATAAAGCACCACCTTCCTCCAGCTCCGGTTCCATATAGCACCACCTTCCTCCAGTCCCGGTTGCTTATAGCACCACCTTCCTCCAGCCCCGGTTTAGGTTTAATGCAGAAACTTAAGACACGGAAGTGACTGTGACCAGCTGGTTCCTTCCCTGCATTTCTCTTTATGTTTCCTGTCTCCTTGTTTCCCTAGGAGAGGATCTGGTAAAGAGACCAAAAAGAGAAATAGACATCCCATAGGCCTAACTTAGTACTGTTTCCAGAGGAACATACTGTCCTCTCCATAGTCTGGGCTCTACTCGCTCGCTTTACTGCATCAGGGAGATATTAGCATGCCAATGGTGGGGAGATGGGCAAATCGGGCTCCCAGCTAATTAGGACCGATGCCTAGCCAAGACGAATCTGCATGCTGTCTCACCTCCCCTCGGCCTACCTGCCACTAATCATAGAGCAAGACGCAAGCACGGGAGGAGAATCATGTTTCATAAAGCAGATAAAAATAGTCAGTGTAGTCCGGTGTGTGTCTGTAATGAGGAGCAATAGGAGGATAAAGACTATGCAAATCACCCACATACCATAATTCCGCAGTGGAGAACGAGTTCTAAGGTGCGGGCAGAGAGTGAACCCGGCTGTGAGGAGTAATACCTGCTTATCTCCACATCACACCATCCACTCTGCACAGAGGGCCTCCACAGCTCCATTACCCCACCTGCACTCCCTACGCTCTCTCTCTCTCTCTCTCTCTCTCTCACACACACACACAGACACACTCACACATACTCACGTGTAGTACACCACGCACTGACCCCTGCCTGCGGATTGATTTGACCATTAAGATTCATGTCTGAGTTCAACCCAATTAACCTTCAAACACCAGGTTAACTCTAGGTGGTGTGTGTGTGTGTGTGTGTGTGTGTGTGTGTGTGTGTGTGTGTGTGTGCGTGTCTACCAACAGGCTCACCAGTCCTTTATGTGTGTGGGTGTGTGTGTGTGTGTCTGCTTGACTGCTGATATTCCATGTGGTGAGTAGACCCTGAAACATAGGGAGGTGCTGACAGTTGAGAGAAAGGTTAAGCCCCTCTACAAAGTGCGGTTGCTTCTCGGGGTACAAGGTTGGAGATATACATATGGTAGAAGATGCTCACTACATTCATTCATGAGCTCAGTATCTGTCAATTTACCGCGCCTACAGACCTGCACATGTGCATTAGTAAAAGCCTTGTAAATGTTGAACGCCCGGACAAAATATTCATGCTACTTCACATTTTGGTAAGACTGGAGTATTTATCATGGGAGTGCTGATAATATTTGGAGCGCTTATTTCATGGATTCAGTCCATCTCCTCAGGCATCACCGTAGGCATGCAGTCGACGTTGGTGCATTTGTTCAATGTTAAAACCCCAACAAGTACTGTTTGAGACAACCCACAAGAGCTTTAGTGACTTAAGTGGATCACAACCACATTCCACTGACAGACGTATTCGACCTTTGCTTACACACACACAACGACACAACACACGGCCCTGCGGTGGGTGAAAGCTCCAGGGTGTCCATAAAGCACGGCCTCCTGTCGGCTGCTTTAGGCCCAGCCGTGAGTTGTGAGGGGCTGGGGGAGGGTCAGGGCTACAGCGCGTGTGGAGACGTGCAATGTTGCAGTGTCCTTGGCAGGAGGGAGGAGGAGCCTGGAGGCTCCCTCCATCCCTGAAGCCCAGGTGGGCGTTACAGGAGGAGCCGTCCCTCTCCACCCTGCGCCCGACGGAGCCGGAGTGTGATGGAGAACCTGGCTTTGGCACTCCGTCACACGGCCAGTAAATGTCCGGCCCAGCTCGCGCACTGTACTGTAAAATGTCCACACGGGCCATTTGTTGGCTGCCTGGATGTGAGCAGCCACGCATAAGCACACTCAAACTCTCCCACACACAAAGCATCCGTAGTCGTGCCGACGAGGTTGCGCCAGTTTTGTTTTGCTTTGCGTGTCTTTGATGGGGACTGTTGTTCTTGATACCAACAACATGTCCACTCTCAATAATCCACCTTAGCGAATTCCCAGGAGAGCTTCCCAATATGTCAGCAAAACCCAGATCCCCAATTAAATAGACACACTCTGGGAGGGTGTCACAGTATTAAATTTTGTGGCCTTTGGGGAGTCTCAAAAATGACGCACATGACAGGAGCGAATGAGCAACCCAGATTTCCCTCTATCCCGTGCCTGTCGCCTCTGTCTTTCTCCTTTTCAACACGAACCCACAGTCACAGGCAAATTTGTTCACACGTTAATCTCATTTTCCATCTAATTTCTCGCACCCCGTCCTCTTCTCTTTCTCCCCCACTACGGGCTAGGGAAAAGGGAAGCATGCGGCGAGCAGTCCCAAGAGAGCTTCCTACCACTTTGTTTTCCGGCGTGGTCTCACGAGCTCCGTCCCCCTTGAATTATTCACAGCCTGCTGTTTGCAGCAGGGCATTGAGTTGGCAAACTCCACAACGTCCACAGTGTGTGTAGGTGAGGGGGAGGGGGGGAGGTGTGTGGGGGGTGCGCCTGTGGAAGTGGATGTGTCTGTGTGGGTGCGCGGTGGGTGTCAGCAGGCAGATCATTGATTGGCCATTGTGCAGGAGCCCAAGCTAGCATTGTGCAATATTGACTGGGTATAAACTTCTTCAACGGTGCACAAAATTGCAGCAAAAACAGGTCAAGACACCACAAATAATAGATGTAAAAATTCTACTGGGGGGAAAAATACAAGAAGCATTTAATTGGACAGTGTTTAAAATGTTTAATATTGTGTTCGTGTCAACAATTTTTCACATAAAATTGCCAATACATCGCTACTCAAGGAAATAGGACACTATGCAGTATATTTCGTATATCATAGTATCAAAATTGCAATAATATTCTTTATTGTAACATTTCTATTGAACAATGCTTTTCACAGAATAATTAAGAGATTTCGCTTGGCCAAAGGCCAATAGTTTATCCCTGCTAAAACCTTTCTTGTGTTTGATATGCAAATCTACTTGAGACAGCTACTCAAAGGGTAATGTGCAGTGCAAGACTTTGAAATTGATGTAAAGTGGGGCAGACATTAGACAACAACCTTGCGCTCCCTCTTCTTCCCGAAATACAATCAGTTCCCGACATGACGCGTCGGCGCAATCAAAGCAGCATCAATCAATCATCATCAAACTCAATCACGCTCCCCACAGTGCACCAGGCAACCTCTTCACATACACTGGCCGAGCAACAGGGTGGAAAAAACATCTATTTGCTAACTGGCAGTGGATAAGGATGTTTCACTTTCTCATCAATGACACACACACAGAGTTTCACTTTGAATTACTAGATAAGGTAAAACATTCAAGATGAACGTCTCAATTTATGTAATTACATTTTTGACGGAAATGAAAGCGACTGCTTTCGCTCGCCAGGGTAATAAGTCCTAGCACGGGAAAGGTGTCGCATGGCCAGGTCTGGTGTCGCGTGGGTTATAAAAGCAATCTCTCATGCTAGGCCCTCTCATCTTTCACAAGAGGGTCCTGTCCAACAGATTGCCATGGCCCTCCTCAGATGGTGCTGCCGTCCGGGCTGTGCTCCCTGCGGGCCGCATAACCATTTGTTAAGCCTCTCCTACATCCCCCGTCACCCCCTCCCTCTGAAACCTCCGCGCACTAATAGTGGAATCATTTTTAGAAGAACCCAACATTTGATGATGTACAAAATCCCAATAGAGCGAAAAGCTCCGAACACAGGGGAAATCAAAGCTGCAAACCAGAGCACAGGGTTATTACTGATTTAAGGTCTCCGAATGCAACAGTAATCAATTGCTTTTGTTCTCTGTAATAGAAAATCCAACAAGCCATTAGAGCTAAGATAGCTGTTGCATTTAATAACATGGTTCTCGTTAGAGTCTCCCTGGCCGACGTAGTGGATTCTGGACCAATTATTAGGACAGACACCACTCAGAAATATTAGCAGGAAGAAGCCAAAAGCATGTTAGCAGAGGGACTGGAACTTGGACAGGATGGATTTTCACACACTCTATCAGCTGTGCTGTCAATCAAATATTTTAAGCATTTTGCCGATGCCTCCTTCCATCTCTCCCTCATAGGCAATGGTGTTTATTATAGACCCAAATGTTGCAAGCATGATATTTCAAATTGTACAATAGTTCACCGGGGTGTAGTCTAGTACAGTATCATGTTCGGATCAAAACAAGGCAAGTCAAACACTCTTAGATAAAGGAAAAGTGAAACCGCACAGTATATTGCTACAGAGTAGAGATCTGGACACACAGTGCAGCACGCATGGCCAGTAAAGATAGACGCGTATGTGCAGGATATATCGCGCGAACCCATCGAGATCCTAGCCATCTGCTCAGCTCCCGGAAAGGAGCAGGTGCTGAAAAGGACAAGCTGTGTGCGCAGTGTTGTCAAGGCTGGACCAGGTTCCTTCTGACCGCGCCGGTCCATGACACTTGACTGCAGAGCGTCACCAGACCAGCATTACAGGTACAGTACTCTAGAACACTGAAATATCATGAGCTCAAAGGATTTGAGAAAACCACACATACGTTAGGGTGCGTCGTTTTGTTTTTCATAAAAGAAAATCCATTCGTTATGGAAATACACCAGTGGGCATGTAAAAAACAATTTGGTTAAACAAAATGATGAAAACGATTTGCCCCATAACCATGTTCCCTCTAAAATAAAATGTTCTTGTGGTTAAATGAAAATTAGTCCTCTTCCTCAGCATCCCACTCTACAATCCCCCCGGAGCCAGCGGCTCAACCACACAGGCAATAAAACAGTCTGTCCTCACAGTTCAGTGCCCTTGCATTGGCCCACCCCGAGGACTCGACACTGTAAATGCATGCAAACAGGCACACGTGTACCCTTTCTCCCACCAGAACACAGGCGGTGAACCCCGGACACTGTGTATTGGCTTTAGAGTGGAGCATTGGGGATAGGAAATAATGGCCTCACTTTTGTGTCATCCTGCCGCTCCGACAGAGGGGCACGTTGAAGGGGCCGTTCCCAATGTCATGAAAGTCCTCTTCATGAAGCACCGTCCTCTTCATCGTCCAACTAGCCACACATTACTGACTGAATATTGTCCGTTTCATAAAACCATAATAACCAGTTCAAATGTTGCAGGTTGAGTTGTACTGACATTTAGTACAGGATTAAGTAGTGAGATGCCATTCTCATTTTATTCTAGTAGCATTGCTACAAAACCAGCTATAAGTGGCTCTGTCTACGTAACTACAGTTTTACTTTAGTCTCATTTAGAATAGACTATCTGAAAAGGGGAAATACAATCACAGCAAATTTGCTAAACTATTCCTTTAAATGTGCAGAGGCATATTCAAAAAAAATCTGCATGACATATCTGAAACGTTCTACTTTTCTAGCCGAATAGATAATCTGGATACTCAAACATGATCTTAAAACCTTCTAAGCAGAAGTGTACACAGGTCTATAAATAGAATCAGGACAACTGCACCGCTAGCAGGCCTTCATCGGCCACAACTATTACCAGTTATTACCATCTATTACAGTATTACAATAAACTAACCACCTAGTTCGTGTCCACCTAAAATCTCAGTACAATATAAGCAAATGTGGACTGAGCAATATGCTGACACATACAGACAAAAAAGTGGGTAAAAATCTAGAACTGGAAATTGACACTTCAAGAAAAGAGTGTGTCTGCTCACCAAAGAAAGAATATCATGAAAAGATAAACAGTTTTTTCTTCTTCTTGAAATTACACGATTTATGCATGCGTACAATTGTACCCTAATGTTAGGCTACATTTGACTCGGATAAACATTTGACTTGAAAGACTTAAAAAAAAACATGTTCTTATACCTTGAACATACAACGACACACAGACATAGACACACATGATATCCTTCACATTACAATTGACATCCCACTGACACAGACTCCCCAGTCCTGGATATAGGAGATGTCATGGCATTAAACTCCATTACATTGTGTATCATAGTGAGAGCGGTAGAATGCTGACTACCAAAGCAAGGTTAGCAGTAACCTGAGTTGTTCCTACAGTCTATATCAAATACTATCATATTTAGTTAAAAATAAAAACTGTCTCATACAGGTATAAATAATTAGTAATACTACCTTAATTCTACATGTTTATATCATATATTTATACAGAGACGCTAAATCATTTCAAAACACAGAGTCTCTAGAGGGAACACAGAGGTCCCGACACCTGTTATCCCATTGTTTCCTTGTTTCACGGAGCAGAAAAAGGAAAAGCCAGAGGAAGCAGAGCAAGTCTCCACTCCCCCGTTCCCAAAGCGTGCACATGGCTCTGCAGACTGCTGTCTACAGGTCTAGGTGCCACAGAGAACTAGAAAGCTAAGCTCTAGGCGCGTCCCCTGACACATTCCGGCCAAATGGCGACACGTCTCCGTGACCGCCTCTCTTCTATCCCCCCTCAGCCTTGCCTCGCTGTAGAGGTACTGGCATAGGAGTGGAAAAAATGGATGGGGGGAGAAAAAAATACACCCTCCTGACAATGGCAACAGGACTACCGCTGCTGAAATTCACCTCTGCCTTCAGCCCCTGCTACCAGCCGCGAGTTTCAAACCTTGCGGGCCAAGCAACTGAACTCTTGTCCTCCTGCTCTCCTCCACAGAGGGCTCCGGACCAACAAAATGCCCTTTCACAACAGGCTCAGCCATGAGATATGAGATAACCAGCCAACAGGCCAACGCGCGCGGTGCACTGTCACAAAAGGTCATCGTAGTCCAGCAGCTTGGAGTGCTGGCGGCTCTTCCAAAGACGGAAGAGGCGGAAGTCAAAGTACATCTCAATCATCTCCTTACCTACAGTGGGAGGGAGGAAGGAAAGAAGGAGGGATGGAGAAACGTTGGTTAGATACATGCCGGTGGTTTTGTTCAAAGCAATTACCAACATTGTTGCTTTTAGCTTAAGGATTAAAGTCGGAGTTTGTTTCGAATGGAAAAATCTACACTTTTTAAGTACTTTGAGAAAAGAAAGCACAACGAACATGTGGCACTTAGTTGGTTTTAATTTGCTTGTAAGTGTCTATGGGAGATTCACCATGAGCAACACTTTCCTTTGGAAGTCACCCTACTTCTGACGTGACCAATGTGGATATCTCGTCATCCCACAACGTTAATACTATCGTAATATCACGCTACACTATGTTGTAAGCTGTTCATACCAGGTACTGTACATCAGGTGTACTGTAAGCTATCCTCATGAATAACAATACACTACCTTGCATCTGTGAATGAAATACAAACCCTCAGAGTGGAGATTAGTGGGAGGTGATAGAACAGTTCATGCGCTTGAGAAAGAGGTGCACGGGGTCAATAGAGGAATACAGTTGGAGTGGTGGCAATGGGATTTTAATTGGGAAATAATTAGCATAACATCGATACATGCCAGGTTCATGGGGTGTGCGTTCAGACATGTACGTTTGCGCCGGCTTGCACTCCCTGGTGTATTTTTATAACTGTGTCTGACTCGCTAAGTTTGATTTATGGGCCCTCTTTACATTTGTGGGGCACCTCGTGAAGCCGATAGCAGAAAACCAATACGTGCATACTACATGAGTATGAGTAAAAAGAGTGTGTCTATGGTCATGTGTGCGCATGTGTGTGTGTGTGTGTGTGTATGTATGTCCATGTGCATACTAAATGGATGTGCTCGAGTGTATGGGTGTGTGTGTGTGGGTGTGTGTGTGTGTGTGTGTGTGTGTGTGTGTGTGTGTGTGTGTGTCCACTCACCCTGTGCAGACAGCTCCAGTGGGGACTTGAATTCAATGGAGTGGGGTCTCATCAGCCTTTTCAGGTTCTGTATCAACTAGAGAGGAAAGGATCCATTTCAAAAAGCCATCAAGCAAAACCAACAAACCACTTATGACAAAGGAAGTGCTTCTGCACATTTGTCACGCAAGCCCACTCTTGATTTATTGCTTTTCAACCGTCGCCACATTATAAGTTGCATTAGCAGGATGCACAAAGCAAAGGTCAGGATGTCACGCAGGCAGAGTCGTTACAGCTGGATGGCAGTATCATCTCTGAGCGTATTCACTGCGATCCGTGAACAATGCAAGATATGACATCCCATCTTTTTTTTCTGCGTATTTCAGCGTTTCCACTGACCTTTTGCAAAGACAGTTTCTACAGTGTGTCAGCGGATGTTTTTATTTTCTTCTCTTAACGTGCGTCTGCCCACACTCCCTCCCTTCTCATCCACCCCCCACGTCCCTCCCCCATCGTCTCCCTAGGCCTGCCCCTCCCCCTCCTTCCCCTCCCCACTCCCTCCCTCCCTCCTCCAATCAGTCTGCTTAACGCCGCACCGAGCCTCACAGCCAATGAACAGGCTTTTCAAGGAGCGGCCCCCTTCTTGGCTGACGCCATGGAGGAGCAATTATGGCTGAGGCAGGCGCAGACCTGGGACCGGTGATGCGCAATAGGGAGCAGGGTCGGGGGTGTGCGTTCAGACATGTATGTTTGCTCCGGCTTGCAGGTCTTACCAGGGTCGGAGGTCACAGAGAAGGAAAGCCTGTGAGACACAGAGGAACAACTACCACGCTTGTTATCATGAACGTACACCTGCAACAACAACAAGATGCTCGGCGGACGTAAAACAAAAAATCCTCCATTTGTCCTGCAGGAAAACAAAAGCTTTGTAAAACACAAATGAAAAAAAAGACGACTACCACTTCCCCGCCACGCCCGCTTGTGAAGACGGCACTGAAACACGCTGCGGACGGGTACGGGGGGGACGTGGTAGGAGCGCCCGCCGGCCGGGGCTCTGCCTGGGGTGAGGCCTGCCGGGCTGCTATAAATAGAGCCATGACTAACGCTCTCTGTTCCCCCCAGCGGAGCGGAGCACCGCGGCACGCAGGTAGCGGAGAGGAACATTCTTCAATGTGGTGAAAAAAAAACGAAAAAAGCCCCGCCCAGGCTCTGTTCCCCTCCCGTGATGAGGGCTACCTCCCCGGAACTCAAACAGCATCAGCCCCTGTTACCGGAGGTGTGAACAGGATGGACAATGTGTGAGGGGCCCGGGCTGCATTATAGATAGAGCTTTTCTTTGTGTGACTACACACAGACGGTTGAGCGAGGGAACACAACAAGCGTAGCTGTGTTTCCTGGAACGCATAAATCATTTAGTGTGTAGGCATGTACGTGTGTGTCGGTGTGTGTATGTGTGTGTGCACAGCTCAGTAGTTGCGGGGCCATGTAGGGTTTGTCCGTGTGGTTCAGTCTCTGTGAAAGAGAAGAAACATGGGATGCTTGCCTGTGCGTTGCGTGTGTGTCTGTTTGTGTGTGCGTGTGTGTCAGCATGGGGTGAGTGGGTGTCACGCTTCCTGTCTGTCACTGTAGGCTGTTTTTGTTTATGTGTGTGCGTGTACGTATATGTGTGTGTGTGTGTCTGTGTGTGCGTGTGTGAGAATATGACAGCTCGAGCCTGTTGCTGCCTCCCCCCCCCCTCTCTCTCCCTGCTTTGCCCTCAACCCGCCTTTAGCACTCTGCCTATCCCCCATGACAGACTGACAGCAGGCTCAGTTTAGAATGCGGGGCTTGAGGGACAGCGATGGGAACGGCGCGCCGCGCAGGACGTGCAAAGGCTCCAGCAGCAGGGGAGGTGGCAGCGCTAAACACTGGAGTGGTCTGGAGTGACTCACAGCGTGGAGACACGGGTGGAGTGTCTCACTGTAATGAGCGCGCTGGGGGTCAGCGAGGTGTTTACGTACGGTCGGACCGACAACAGAGAGAGAGAGAGAGAGAGAGAGAGAGAGAGAGGGAGAGAGAGACGGCTACCTTCTCTCCATTAGTGCTCCCCAGCACGTAGCAGCCCATGATGTGGATGAGGTTGGGCTCCGGGTTCAGCTTGCTCATCAAGCGACTCAGCCTCATCCAGAACCTGTGAACGGAGAAGGACATGGGGAACAATGAATCACATCTACGAGAATGGGTACGGAGAAAAAGTATCCGGATAAGAGTGCATCAGAAAACTGATGGCCGTGCTGGCGTTGTGTTGTAACGTGTACTGTCATAGGCAGAGAGGTGGCTGCTTACTGAATCATGTCTTCCTCTTTCTCCACCTTGGCAAAAGTGGCGACTTTGTTTTTGAGCAGGTACAGATGTCCAGGCCCTCCCTGCGGAAACGGGGAGAAGAGTGTTCACAACTTAATGCGCCGAAAAATGACTCTTCTACTAGTAACTGTGTTTGATAGCAGGTGAGGGCTGTCGACAGTGGACAGCCATTTTGTGGATATCGACCCAAAACTCCCACTGTCGTTCCTCAGCCTACCCTCAGCCTCCCTCACCTGACAGAAGATCAGCATGTTCCAGATCTTGCAGCCTTTCCTGTACGCGGTCAGTTTCTTCTCGATCTCCTCTGTTGACGGAGAGGGAAAGAAAAAAGAGACAGATTGGTGTCACTTCTCGCGGGCACAACGGTGCCGTCGCTAAACCGGCGGTCCCTGGGGAACGAGGTGGGGGTTGCACATGCAGAGGAAAACACTGACTCATTCCCTCTAGTCCCGCTGAGGATACAACATGACGCTTAGATGTAAAAACAAAAAAAACAACAAAAAAAACCATTTCCTCACCCAGAATGTCATCAAACGTTGCATGTTCATGGTCCTGGGGAGCAAGGCAATTCAACAGGTCATCAGTGGCACACTCATATCATACTCCATCATCCTCTTTGTGCACTCATTATATGATCTGGGACTCACATAGAGGATGGGGATGATGGAGGGGTCATCCCTGCGGGTGATGTTGTGAACGTATTCTGCCTTCGGGACTTTGGAGGAGATCAGCTGAGAGAGACAGAGAGAGAGAGAGAGAGGAGGGAGACGGATGAATGCAGATGGTCCTGCGGACGTTGTTATGGAGACAGTTTTCCACGTGGACACCATTCTATCACGTACGGCCCGCTGCTAATAGCGCAGAGACAAAGGGAGGCGGAGCAGACGCGGCGCGCACTAGCCTAGGCAGGCTTTGATGTGCCCGGGGTCCGCGGGGCCTCACCATGATCTTGGGCGGGACGAAGTCGTCGCCCTCGCAGGCGGCTCTCTCCAGCTCCTTCTCCTCCTCCCAGTCGGCGTCCTCACACGGCTCCTCGTCCAGAGTCCCCGAGGAGGCCTGCAGGTCGCCACCTGGCACGCACACACGCAAATCACACACGCGCGCACACACACACACACACACGCACGCACGCAGATGAAAGGACACCACACAAAGCGAGATTAGAAAAGGGGCCCCAAAAACAAAGGCCCAGCTGGCTTATAGAGACCGGAGTCAAAGAGCCACAATGACCAAAAAAAAGACAATAGCGTTTTGTTTTTTTTCCATGACACGGAGGCAGTGAGCACACAAAGCGAACAGGCACATAGACGAACAGCTTAAAAGGTGACAGGAGGACAAAGATGGAGATGAAGGACACAGCATGGAATATGCACGACAAAGAAACGTGACGCTGTAGAAGCACAGGCTGGACCGAGAACGAGACTGAGACACAGCTCAGAGAGACGAGCAAACAGGAAGAACGGAAGACCGTACACCTGGTAGGAGAGACTGCCACACGTGGCTACGCACAGCTGGACAGGAATACACACTGTGCGAGTAGGATGTGTGTGCGAGTGTGTGTGTGAGTGTGTGTGTGTGCAACCTTATGGACGGTACAGTATGTCAGATTTGTGCAAATTGGTAAGTGTGTTAGTGCTCCAGAGGGAAAGCGTGTGTGTGTGTGTGTGTGTGTGTGTGTGTGTGTGCGTGCGTGCCTGAGTGAGTGTGGGGGATGCGACTCACTGTCTCTGGAGCTGTGGAGAGAGTCAGGCTTGATGGGGGTTGGGTCACTCCAGGAGCGGCTGAAACTCTTGGCTCTGCGTTCGGCAAAGGCTGATCAATTCGAGGAGGGAGAGATTGTCATTCACACGCACTTTCACCTATTCAATGCTACGCCTGCAAGCACACCAAGCCACACGCTTAACTAAGATCCACACACGAACACACATACCCCACATTAACATTGACAAAGCTCGTTCAACTAGTCTTGACACCGATAACGATCGTGTAAAAAAAAAGGAGTTTTAATGTTTCGTTTTTTCCATCGTGGTGAGGATCCAATCTCCACTTCGTAAATGAAGAATTACCGATCTACTGAGCCGTGCAGCACACACTGCATCATGATGTCAAAGGTGCTACTAGATGGTATTTTGCATGCAGAATTTTAGCCTGTATCTATATTACAGCCCAGCAATATAGTACAGCACAAACACAGCGAGGAACATGCCATCATGTTGTTGGTGCGGATGGAAAATGCATCCTGTGTTGTGCAAACTGAAACACTCACTCTGAACTTTTATCCTGCGACTGCCCACCATTCTGAGATGTTTCCTGAAATTTCTGGGGCAGGGAAAAAGAGGAGAGGAGAAAACAGAATAGATTGGGTGAACAACACAGATGCAGTATGCAGATGGAACAGAACGACTTTACAAATAGCACTGGCAAAAAAAAACATGATCGAGCAACTCAATCAATCCCTGCTCACGCTCTGCTGAAAGTGTTTGAAGTTATTCGGTCATTATCAAAGACATAGGCAGGGCGTCGGAAGATAGTCTGAGAAGTGCAATGCAAAGGACTGCTCAGAATCGTTTCAGTGTTCTGTTTGACAAAGTAGTGATCGTTTACCTTTGACATCTTTAAGACGTTCGTTTCAAGCCTAATGGTATAAAGGTTGGATTTAGGTGATTATTCAAACAGGAGGTGACATAGTAACAGTCTCCCTCTGTCAGGTGAAAGAGGACAGAGAGAAGAGTCGTAGCCTTTGAGTAAACTGCCACCTACGTCAGCCCTCTTTGTCCCGCTTGTCTCCCCCTGGCCCAGCACAGCTGGGCGTCTAATAATACTCTACGCATCCCTTTGTTATGATTCAAAATGGATCTGGATCACGAAGTCTGCGTTGCGCGCCTGTGCGTGCGTGTGACTTATGACGGAGGTAAATTCCCATGTCGCGGTGCGACAACCCAAAAATACCACCCGCATCACAGGCAGAACTTTATATTACATTCCATATTATTCCATATTACACAGGAAGAACAGTACAGGGAACAGTAAGTAGATCACGGACGGATAGAAGCAGACAGAAGAGGGATAATAGGGGAGAAACAGCGGGAAGCGGGACCTAGAGGCAGAGGAGATACAAGCCCTGTTAATTATACATGAAGGCGTGTTTGCCTCTGGTGCTATCGTGCAATCAGCCTTCTAGTGGCTCTTGGCTCAGTCACTTGTCCTCCTCCTAAAGACCGCTCTCCCCCTCTTTACGGGAGCTCTCTTCCAGTGACTGCATCTCCACTTACTTCATTTATTTATAACTTAATACAACTAGAGTTTTCTCCCGCTAACTCCAAACACACGCCTGACAGCGAATAAAGTTCTGACCAGCACAACGCTAACAATGCTTTGGTTATAATTAAGCACAATTACTATCACTTTTACCACGGACACAAAGGAACGCAGAATCCCTATTCAACTTATCTAAACTTCCAACCTAGAAACGGTTATGTCATAGAAATTTCGCACAGGGCCCCGAAGTAAAAAGAGAAAACGTAATATTGGTAATGTTTTCTTGGCAGTAGTTTTTGAAATATGATCTTGCTGTTCAAAATGCCTCAAAAGCATGGGGTGTTGATTACACTAGCTGTCTGTGACGGCCCGATGAACAGCAGCCTGAAATAGCCAGATGACTCAGAGAGAGAGAGAGAGAGAGAGAGAGAGAGAGAGAGAGAGAGAGAGAGAGAGAGAGCGAGAGGGGGAGAGAGAGAGATATCTGTGTAAGTGGCTGTCTGCCTGTCTGTCTATTAATGAGTTGTAGACCTGTGTTAGCGCGCATACTGGCTGGCAACCGCTTTTAAAATCAACACCTCCCTAGCATCCCACATATAGAGATGATGAAGTTATGTGGGGGGTTGATGGCTGAAGTATTTCCTAGGTTTGTCTACTCCACTATGAAAGATAGTCTCTCAAAACAATTTGCCAGGAGCTCAAGAAATGTCTTTGCACACATGGTACGGTTTGCCTTGAGCTACGCGGACAACTATTGATTAATTTAGCCAGAGCACACCCATGCCCTGCTGGGTATGTACTGTATAGCTATAGTCTGGTATCGACGAACAAAGTCACACTTGAATGTGCAGTGTGTGTGGGAAAGTGATTGAAACTGTCCCAGCGCCCAGGGAATGGCCGAACTATAGCCGAGACTCTCCAGGCCATTTGAACCCGTTTGAACTCGCTTACCAGCGAATTTTGTTATGGAACACCTTAGCACCCATCGCGGTTTTCTGCATCACAGTATCTGCCTTTAGAATCACCAATATGTGTTTTCTGCTCCATGGGTATGAGAGATAGCAGTTGACGGTGCGTGTTAACACGTATTTAAACAACATTAAGGTCGTCCATCTTCACATCACAGACACGCACGCACACAAACAGACCACATGACTATTGACATCTGGAATCAATTTCCTGCTGTCAAACAAACTGTTTTCTCATCAGGTTTCAGGTCGAATGTTGGACTGGAGAAGAAAAATTGCTGCTAAAAATCTATTTCGAGGGGATGAATTTGACTTTGTGTGTGGAAGGGACAGGGCTAGGGGGGGTGGGGGGGTGAGACAGGTGTGTGGAAGGGACAGGGCTAGGGGGGTGGGGGGTGAGACAGGTGTGTGGAAGGGACAGGGCTAGGGGGGTGGGGGGGTGAGACAGGTGTGTGGCACAACACAGCACAGCCAGGACACGGTACCTCTCCATAATGGCGGCTGCCTCCTGCTCCCTTTTCCTCCTCTTTTTGTCAGCAATGCCTCGGAAAGCCCTGTTCGGGACGTTATATCGTTAACTTGGTTGGGGGTTTGGGTGGGGTGGGGGGGGGTCAGGCATTAGGGTCAAAAGAGAGGGTTTGTGAGTTGTGCGGTTAGTGACACAGAGACCACTGGGCGGGGGGGGGGGGGTTAGCCTGCAGGTTAGTACAGCACGGCTTGTGGACTGGAGTCAGTCAGCAGCACAGGGGACGGGGCATTCACCAGACACACAACGTGCACACACACACACACACACACACACACACACTACAAGCACACACTACGCTACAAGGACACACACACTCTGACCACTAAACAGTTTAGGGACCATGAACGCCATAGATCAGACAAACATGGAGCTAAAATAATTGCAGCAGTTGTACGTGTGTTTTGGGTGTAAGCCTTATTGTGTGGTGGGAGTGTTAAGGCAATCTATTGTAGAACGTGCTTTTTGAACCAAGGCATTAATCATAAGTTCAAACGACCCTTTAGCTGAATATAGCTTCCTAGAGGTCACTGTTCTAACCCCTAGGCTGGACATAGTATTCCAACCTTTAAGCTGCATTCTTCTAAACTTCACTACACCTGTTGCAGCCTGGAAAAAGCAAGGCTTGCATTCTATGGATGTAGACATAAGACAGCAGACTTTAGGTTTAGATCATCATTCTCCTTCGGGTAGCGTCTTACACGTTGTGTGAGTATGATCCTTTTGCAAACGAACTTTGTCCTTTGCAGAAGTACTATCTTGGTAAAATACTGGTATCAAACTTTATTTTCTGGTTCACTTGTGTTTACAAGTTTGTTGTACAACAATATAGTATTTGATCCCAACCATTTCTGTGTCTGTGTCTTATTGTGTTCTATTTTATTTATGTTTGTGAGTGTATAAAGATTGGATCCACGACAGGAGCATTGTGAAAAAAAGTGAGGTTGTGTGTCTGCCTTCCTGCTTGCGAGTGTGACACCATCCTCTCCCAAAGGGAGGTGCGCCGTGACGGATTGCCAAGAGAAATGAACATCACCAGTGACAGCTGATGTCGGACTCCTACACATGTCACCCAAGCTGGGGTTAATGGATGACACCGTGAGAGCGGAGGAGAGCCCTGACTGACAGCTGTAAGCTGAAGGCGTGTGGCACATTATCTCTGGTTACAGATATCCGATTCACCTTTAATCCTGTGGATTGAAATAATAGGCTTGTGTTTAGAATGCGTGTGCGCGTGTGTCTGAGTTCCTAGTTGGTTATTGTTTTGTGATAGTTTTCCACTAGTGCGCCATACCGTACTGACTACATTTGACAGAAGAACATGTATGCTATATGACAGTTGTTAAACACAGATGTTAAACACATTAAACCTGCAATTTGTTTTTTTTATAAAAAAAAGTATGTGGTTTAAAAATTCTTTGGGCATTATGGTGATTTTCACAGAGATGCTGTATTTCCTGTATTTAATGTTGTTCCTGTCAGGTTTCTAGGACAACTGTTTCCAAAACGTGATTCCTTTGTTTTAATTGCAGCTGAATGTAATGTTTGACCTGACAACACCAGTCGTATATGCTTGAGTCTGCTAAGGTCTGACAAGAAATATGGTTGAGGGTGTAATACATTAGCAATGTTGATAGTGTGTCAATTTGCATCCAATGTGTTTATTACTTTGTGTTACTGACTAGGAAAGATAGTGTTGGTTCATTTTCTGTTCTTCATCTCGAGGTATTCCAGCAAGAATCTGAGCTTTTAGCTAATCAGTGTTCTTCCATGCCTTTAAAGACGGGGTTTAGCACACACACACAGGTTAGACAGACAGAGGCCAGGACATCGGTTTAGAGAAACAGAGAAGAGGGATGCAAAAAAAAAGAGGAAATACTCACGATATTCTACAGGAGTTGGAAAGATTCCACATGTAAGGAGAGAGGAAAAGAAATAGGTTAGACACATTGCCAACAGAGGCAGAATGATACATGCTGGAGATGTGTGTTCTGTCAATCATAGCTCTATTCTGATGTCAGCCAAGAGCGTGGAGGTTGAAAACTAGCCGTGGGCAGATTCCTTTTTACACATCATCAACTTCTATCTCTGAGCAAGAACTTCCTGGCACCTAACGTCAGACTGTTAATGATACCGCTACGCTACTATGTTGAAATGCAATAAACGCAGACGAGGGGCAAAAATCTGCACAAAAAAAAAACAGAAAACAGCGTATGAAATCATTAAAAAGTACTAGACGTCTTAGAACCCTGCCCTGAAAAAAAGAGAGGGAGTAAGGAGGAAGTATACTCTCACAGAGGGACGGCGAGAGAGACGGATGGAGAGAAGAAAAAAAAGGCCAACAAAGATGTTGATAGATGTGAAGGAGAGGGGAGGTGTGTGGGGTCCCGGAAGATAGTTGAGGGAAAAGAGGAGTGGGGAGGGGGAGGAGGCAGGAGGAGGAGGAGGAGGGAGTGAGGAAGACAGAGCAGCGCGGTGGGAGGGCTGTGTGCAGCGCGGGTCATAATTACGAGCCTAACCGAGAGGTGATAATTAAGTAGTCAGCGGAGCGGGTAGCATGTGTGTCCGCGCGCGCGCGCGTGTGTGTGTGTGTGTGTGTGTGTGTGTGTTTGACACAATATGACCCACAAGGGCCCGCTCACACACACACCCCTGAACCCACTGCTCTGTCCACATCCTAATACCGTCTCTTCCCCCTGCCCCGCCAACCTCCCCGTCGTGGGACGTGGTCCCGTGTGAGCGGCTCTCTCATTACAGCTGCGCTCGTAGATGCCTCCTCCATCAGGGGAGGAGACGGTCCCCGCACAGAGTGAGGTGCGGGGGAGGAACAATGGCTTTCTGCTGCGGCGTCCAAATACTCACGCCTGCATGGTGGTGGTGGCTGTCTGGAAGCTGAACATGTTCTCTTTGGGAAACCAGCCATTAGGGTTGTCCTCTGGAAGCACAGCAAACAAAAGGGAAGGGGGTGTGTGGCCCCAACACGATACTTAAACAGAGTTCTTTGTGCTAATTATCAGGGCTCAGAGGGGTCATGCCACTCTGACTTGAGAGGACAGTGTTTTGGTGCAGATGATAAATGAACAGTAAAGAGCAATAAACATAACGTGTGGTAAAGAAATATGCACGAGTGTCCCCACTTTTGGTTCCCACTATTCATGCATACACTCTTCCATCCATCCACTCCTCCGTTCATCCATCCATCCATGCGTCCGTCCATCCGTTTGTCCGTCCATCCGTGAGTGCGTGCGTGCGTGTGTCCGTCCGTCCATCCATCCATCCATCCATCCATCCATCCATCCACTCCTCCAGTCCTCCATTCATCCATCTATTCATCCATCCATCCGTCCATCTCCCCTCACCCCTGTCGTCTGTGGAGCAGTGGTCCTCGCTGTACATCCTCTCCAGCTTCTTGCGCTGCTTGCCCTCGTCTCGCGGAGAGGTGTCCAGGTCCAGGGAGCGCTGGCTCTGGCACGGCACCCGGATGCACGTCACGCAGTCTGGGGTGCAGTCGTCCCGCGAGCCCCCTCTCCGGACACCCCAGTCGCGGATGTTGTGGGCGCTGCCCGAGCTCTGCAGCGGCTGGGCCTGGGCAGGGGGGCCATGGTGATGGTGGCCATGGTGATGGTTGCTGCGGGGATGGTTGCTGCGGTGGTGGCTGCGTGCGGCTGCTGCGACGGGCGGCCGGCTCACGTAGGACTGCGCGGAGCTGGGCGCCTGGGACAGCGGCGGCTCCCTGGAGCCCTTGAGGACCTCCAGCTCCAAGCTCTCCTCGCTGCCTCTTCCCCCCAGCATGCCTCCCTCCCGGGTGATGGTGTAGACCCGGGCTGGCTTCACAGCCACGCTGCTCTCTGGACCTCTAGGCTGCGGCTGCTCTTCTGAGGAGAAGCTGCGTTCGACAGACAGCCTGCGCTTGGAGGGACCCGAGGGGCCGTGGGAGGCTGGGGGCTGCAGGCTGCTGGCCTGGGGCTGGGGCTGGGGCTGGGGCTGGGGCTGGGGCTGGGGCTGGGGCTGGGGATGGGGCTGGGGATGGGGTTGGGGCTGGGGACGTAGCTGGTTCTGGTCCTGGTGCTGGGGCTGAGGATGAGGCTGGTTCTCGGGTTGGCTGGCTTTGGCTCCTACCACACAATGGCCCAGGTTGTTGCCATGGAGGCGGCTGATGTCAGGGGAGTCGGTGTCCTGGCCAGTGAAAGTGTCAGACAGCAGATGATCTGGCGACAGAGGCAGGTGAAAATAAAATAAAGGGGGAAAGGTAAAAATATATAAAAAGAGAAAGCAAGTAATGGAAAGAGGGTTGTTTAAAAGAGAGTTGTCACCTTTAACACTAGAACGTTTGGCAGGGCTAAGGGAAACCAATTCAGCAACAAAGCTTTTGGCTACGGAAGGATAATGTAATACACTGCAGTGGATGTTTGTGAGAGTAATGACAGAGAACGGAGGAGGGATGAAGGGTGACTTAGAGGATAAATGTGTTGCGTAGGGCCATGACAAGGTGTTGTTTTGCTGAAAGAACAGGGTGTTGGTGGACGAACACATAATTCTAGCTTTGCACAGACAAGCGACCCTAATCCGAATCTATGGGGCCGTTAATTCATCTGATGCTATCTGTAAGTGGACTTATATTAAGATTTGGACGGGCCAAATGGGGTGGATATTCTGTCCATGGTTTTCCATAATCACGTTATAACACTGAGTCTAAAGTCTTAAATTAACTAGTATTGGATTCCATAGCAGATCCACTGTAGCAGTTGTAGCAGACATACATACATGGGCATTGGCTATATATTTTAACTGCATGTGGTGGCAGGGGGAGTGTGCTAAGTAAAGTGCACGGAGAATGGTTGCTGCACAATACCTGCGCCGTTGCTGTTCTCGGGGTGAGTGTGTAGGTAGTCGCCGAATGCTCTGGCTGCTCTGCAGACAAAAGGACAACACTTTGATTAGGCCCTGGACAAGTTGGACCACTGCCACCCCATAAACGAGATCCACTTCACCTCTTCCCCTGCAACTGTTCCTGTTTCCTTCAGTACATTGGATTTATTTCATATAGTTGTTTTTTTCTGCCAATGCGATTAATCTGACTCCTGCAACCTGACAGGGAGAAAACGCTGGCACTGAAAGAGCTTTATTGTTGTTGCTTTTTTCACAGTCATTGGGGAACTACCCGTGCCACTCTCAAAAACGAGTCACTGCAGCAAAGGAATGACAAACACGCACACAGCGCACACGAGCCCCTGAAAGCCAATAGCGACACGTGAAGAGATTTGGGAGGTGAGAGACATGTAGGAGGTTGTCTTTAAAACACAGATATTTGAACGTATAGAATTTCTTCAGAACTTTATCAGGCACTCGTTTTTCTCAAAATGCCATTCACAAGAGAATGTGAATTACTGCTATCACCAAATATTCCGCACAAACACTACCTTTGTTACATTGCCGTTAGTCTGGGCCTTTTCAAATATTTAAAAGACGATATTACCATGGCTCCGGGTAGTTTTGACAATAGCTCAGGCAACCTTAATTAAAGAAACCCAGGAAGTTCAGCCAGTGCTTCATGTAAAATAATCACTCCATTGAAAGAATTCGCTCTATTGCACCTTTGATACTCACACACGATGTGTCCACGTAGCACAATGTACAGGGAGCCTGCTTCTGGCAACGGCTTTATTCTCATAAAGGTGCAAGTGGGGGAGAGCGAGCTGTTAGAAAAAGTGTAACTAGTGAAACTCTAAACACCCACTCTTTTGCTGTTGTTTTGTGAATAATTGTCAGCAGCAAGACGAACTTCAGAGATCTACTACTGGCTTTAATAGTTCTGATCACACACTCTCCCACACGAACAGAGCTCGCACACACTCCAGCTGCACCCGGGTAACATATAGTAGGCAACACACCCACAGAAACTACAAGGCTATTATCAACTCTAAGCACAATGTGATTTAGACACAAACACACACACACACACACACACACACACACGCAATCATCCAAGGGTGATGCTGTCAAACGTGATAGCTGGGTTGTTGGTGTACAGTGATGTCTCCCTGCTATGCGTGACACTTTAAACAATCAAATAGGAGGCGCCATGTGCAGCGCTCGCAGAGAAAACTCTGCTATTGCAGATGGAGCGACGCAGAACAGGCAGAGAGAGAGAGAGAGAGAGAGAGAGAGAGAGAGAGAGAGAGAGAGAGAGAGAGAGAGAGAGAGAGAGAGAGGAGAAGGACAATAAATCATCTCTTATCTCCGCTCTCCCCACTTCTTCCTATCATAAACATTCCAGAGGGCGGCAGGGAGGAAGTAACCGTATGCCAAGACACGTCCAGTCATAAGCGGAGACGGACAGTCCCATTACTCCCCAAAGCCCCGGCCCATGTCGCTGAGGGGCTCCAGCCAAAACAAAAGCAACTTAGGCTGTTGCTCCAGGTCCCGGCCTGGATCCCAGAGGCAGATAGCCACAGACACGTTTCAACGTCACCGCCTCCCGGTTCACATGTGTGACGGCCCGACGGCCGTTTGCTCCTTCTCAGCCACACGGGAAGCGTATTTCCCTGGCACCGCAAAGACTCGAGCGCTTTCAGGAGGAGGCAATTACTGAGCAAGCACAGGCAAACAGTCCCACTTTCCTGATCGCTGATCGAACAAAAACAACACAAACTGCTCCTCTGTCGAGTGCGTAATAAAACATTAATTATACATAAAGAGAAGCGCAGTTAGCACGACGCTGCCACTGCTGGAGGTCTGCCCCACTTTTTGCTGTGGCCTCATGCTGTCTATCTTCTGGCAGGTTGCATTGTGCTTTTCTGGAGCCTTCTCCTCCATGGTCTCAGCCATGTGACAGTAGAGTGAGATGGAGAGAGAGAGAGAGAGAGAGAGAGAGAGAGAGAGAGAGAGCGAGAGAAAGAGAAAGGAGGAGGGGGGGGGTGACTGGAAGAGGAGTGGAGGAGTGGGCAGAAGAAGAAACATGAGGACGGTGACAAGGTGTTCGAGGGACCAAAAATAGACAGAATGGAGGGGGAGGCCTGTTGAATAGGGAGAAGAAGTTAAGAGACGGGAGTCAAAGGAAGAAAAGGCCACCGATGGACCTGCCGCAGGCTCTGAGCGAGTCGCTTCACTCTCTCTCTGTACGGGAGGAGCTGGCAGTGATGTGTGCATTAGACTGTCATGAATAGAGTGGGCTATAGACTGAGCCCGCATGTTCCGGGGACACGTTCTGTGTGTGGAGGATCAGGGACATAGTGGAGAGGTCAGGATGGAACCATAGGGGCCTCATAAGAGGTGGGATAGGACCCACCTCAGCATTGTTGTGTGTGTGTGTGTGTGTGTGTGTGTGTGTGTGTGTGTGTGTGTGTGTGTGTGTGTGTGTGTGTGCAAGCTGTAGCTGTTTCTGCTGTAGTGTGTCTCAGCGGGCCTCTTCTACATGGTTTCACATAACTCCAGTCAAGGAAAGGGTACAGCGTGTTCCTATAAGCACCAGGGCTTCGCCAAAGCACTCAAAATCCCCCTTTCTTTGAAACACCCCAAACATCCTGCTCTCTCGCTCTCCATCGCTCTGCCGCTTCCCTGCGTCTCCCCCTTTCCTCTCACAAAATGTGTTGCCTCTTCAACACCCCCCCACCCCCCTGACCCACACCCATGAAATCAAGTCGAACGACAAGTCGACACATTTAACATCTGGTTGGCCACTTAACGTCCCCTTTCTCTTGCCCTGACTCTCTCTCTCTCTCTCTCTCTCTCTCTCTCTCTCTCTCTCTCTCTCTCTCTCTCTCTCTCTCTCTCTCTCTCTCTCTCTCTCTCTCTCTCTCTCTCTCTCTCTCTCTCTCTCTCTCTCTCTCTCTCTCTCTCTCTCTCTCTCTCGTCGGGGAGTCCAATACAAAAACAAGATTTGGCAGGCTGCGCAAAACTCCTCGCCCTCCTCAATTACAACAAACACTTTCGAGAGGATTAGGAGATGGCTTGCTGGTAATTGGGTATTTTTGTTTTACAATCTGATGGAACAGCGACAAAGGAAACCCCCTCGTTGCCAAAAACATTTATCAGCCTTAAACACACCCAGACCCATCCACACCCTACATACCATCACCTGATAAGCCCTGTGAGGAGTAAGCCCCCCCCCCTATGCTGCCCTGCTTGTGAGCGTGCGTTGTTGAGTCACGGCCCCCAGTCTAACACTGCGTGTGCGTGGAGGAGCAGCGACATGAGGTATGATTACCCCTATCAGTGAGGGCCTGCCCACACGCTGATCTGCTCCATCGTCTCTTTCACCCTCTCTACGATTAACAGCACCGGCCACGGGGCCTAATTAGGGTAATTACAGCAGGCCTGTACACTCCCTCGGCACTGTAATACACAGAGGCTGAGGAGAGGAGAGGAGAGGAGAAGAGAGGAGGGGAGGGCAGGGGAGAGGAGAGGAGAGAGGAGAGGAGAGGAGAGGAGAGGAGAGGAGAGGAGAGGAGAGGAGAGGAGAGGAGGGCAGGGGAGAGGAGAGGAGAGGAGTGGAGAGGAGAGGAGAGGAGGGGAGGGTAGGGGAGAGGAGAGGGGATGAGAGGAGAGGAGAGGAGAGGAGAGGAGAGGAGAGGAGAGAAGCAGAGGAGAGGAGCTTTAATAACTCTCTGTCCCCACTTTCCAACAAGCGCCTGGTCTGTGGTTATTGCCTTGCAGCACAAAGTAAGAGCCCGCAGCGCACACTGGGAGGACCTGGTGGCACAGGCCGAGGACTTCATGAAGCATTGATTATTTAAAGGTGCCCTGCCATGCTGACAATAAAAGCCCGGTGTCGGGCCATTAGCCACCCTTTCACATGAGCCAGTGAGGAAGTTGTCCGCACAATGTCTCATTTAAACACGCGAGTGTTCAGCTCCACTCAGATTTCCGACAAAGCGGCCATGCTGTCAGCTTGTCGTTGTGACTTATGAGGTTTTGCATGGAGGCCCATATGTTGGCTGTGGACAACAACCACGCCGGACCAGGACCACTATTAATCTCCTCGGAGATGAAGGCAGCATCCCTCACGGTCACACAGTGGGAAAGGAACGAGGCCGCGCGGTCCCATTTCCACCAACCGCAGACGCGTCTCACTTTCGTTTAGATGTTGTTCAAGTCAAAAGGCCCACTACGCCATGGAGTCCTTGCTGAAGGTGGATCTCAGTAGTCCACTTGTAGATCAAACCTGGTGGCTGTGCTTGCTTTGTAATGCTGACCTACAAAGGCTTGTCATTAAAAAGGTCCATAAAAGCATTCGGTCCGTTGAGAGGCAGCCTGTAAAAAAATAAAAGAGTTTTCCCGTCACACGTCAAAACTCAACGTATAAAGGCGTTGAAACCGACGATCGATTCTTGTGATTGGGAAGGTACAGTACGTGACTGAAAGAAATGATAAGCACGCATCAGGTAATAAGATTATTATTTTTTTGTTAAATATTAATCACATTGTACTTGAATGCCCCGTCATCTGCAAAGAAGTAATAACACTCTAATTTGACTGATTAGTTCATTTCTTATGAGTCATCCATATTGGCAGTCCTACCTGTATTGGGCCTTTTTACTGATGAACTCATGCACTGCCAGCAAGGACACAACCAGGCAGCCAAAAGGGATAAATAATAGGGGGCTATGGCTGAATGCAAAACAGGACCGCGTCTGCGTTTCAATGTCTCATTCCTGCGGTTTGTAACTGAACCCAGAACGCCGACTTACTTGAGTGGACTCAGGATTGAGTTACAAGACTCATCATGACCACTGTAACCAAAGAAGTTAAAGAAAGTGAATAATTCCTACCACTTCTGGGAAAGGACCTGAGTTATTCTATTGATTTAATATCCCAACTCTCATCCAAGTTAAGGGCACTCAACGCAACACAAGGACAAAGACAATGCAAACACAAAGTCAAAGAGATGACGTTTGAAATAGATTGCCGGAGGGGTAAAACACTTTCAAATTTATTTCCACAAGGCAGTGGGTAATTCCAGATTCTGTGACACACAACCTTGACAGCCACTGTCCGTGCTAGTCAGTGGTCATTAACCTCTTGGATCACTTTATATAAAGGAACTGTATCTCAGAGATTTTCTTCGGTGTTTTTCCATTCACAGGCAGGGTTAAAGGGTTCTCCATCCACCCAACCTTTCGATGATGTAAGCATCCACACAACAGAACCGGTTCCATTCAGCTAGGATCATGACGGATAAAATGTGATCTGTCTGCTGTAGGTGTGTATATAATAAAAACGTAAATGTGTCACAGAACATAAAACCGGGCTAATTGTCATTTATGTTAATCGTAATGGCTTCTGTTGTGGATTTGTGTGGTCATTACTGTACACGTGTTCCATCCTGATAACGAGTTCTTAATTATCTTAAAGAAAAAAGAGAAAAGAGAGGAGAAGAGAGATGAACACATAGGAATGGAGTAAAGAGATACATTTCAAACTGCATGCATGTTAATTGTTGAAGTAGCTATTTAAGTGTGTGCGTTAATGTATGCATTTAGGTCTGTGTCTGGCTTTGTTTGTGCATTTACTGCCTGTGTGTGTGTGTGTGTGTGTGTGTGTGTGTGTGTGTGTGTGTGTGCGTGCATGCGTGCGTGCTTGCGTGCGTGCGTGCGGGCGTGCGTGCGTGTGTGTGTGTGTGCCCGTTCTGTACATCTGTAGTGAGAGCTCCAAGCCTAGAAGCCCAGTGAGGGGGCAGAAAGCCACTGAACGCCTAAGTCTATCCGTGCAAAATGAGTCAGCTTTCAGCCTTCAAACCATGGAAATGGGAAACACATAGGACATTGAAACTGAGGTGTCAGGTCATGACTCACTGGATCAATAAATGAATCGTTAAATGCCAGTTTAATGTATCACAAATAACTAGTCCAACTAGTCGATGTAAATCACTCTATTATATATAACACTTTACTTGAAGAAAATTTGCTAGGCATGTCGTGTACACACTCACATTTGTTCACTCACATATGTTCATACAGGAACTTAATTAAAGGAATGACGTGAAAGCCTGTTGTCATGAATCACTATAACAATAGCTAAGTAAAACAGCACACTATTAACACTACCAATTGGTGAGAGAGCCATGACCCAAATCAGTGCATCATCCAATGTTATGATGAAATTATTTTCAAACTTTCTGATGTAAATATTGGTCGCGTGAAATTGCAAGTCTTCTTATGAGCTAAAAACTTGTCACAGTCATTTCACTTCTTGTAAACCTCAGGCAAAACAACGTTTTACAGTTCAAATATTTCTTTTCTCAGCGAAAGCTGGTTTCTGCTTAAAGCATACAATGTTGCGGCAAATTGTGAGTACACCATTATAATATCAGTGCAACCAATCAAAACATTTTATAATGAAATTAAAATTAAAATAAATCCAGTACTTTACGCAGTTGCGCGTCTTCAATTGAAGATACCCTCCTGTCCCCACGCCGGCGGACGCAGAGCTCTTGCTTCAATCTATCTTTTGTTGTTGCGAAACAATATAACGTTAAAAAACATTAACAGCCACTCACCTAACTTTTGCGGCCACAGAAGATATCGCATCATTCCTTAGATTCTTTCTTTTGGACACCGCAGTTCCCATGCTGAAGTGGAAACGACGCAAATAAAAAGGAGATCATTCCACTAGACGAAATGAGAAAAAGCACTTCGAGAAAAAAAAACTAAACAAAATCAAGGGTTGGGAAAATCCGTGATTTTAAATTGTTGTGTAGAATATGTTAATATGACCAGTTGTAAAGTATAGCTTTTAAAGACGATAATGTTGTATACTGTCCAGCGCAACCGAACTATCAAGACCGAAACGTGCCTAGTTGGCAGCAGCTTGCTGCGCTCTCTTCTACTCACGATCAACTGAAGCGACAAGGAAAAGACAGGAAGGAAACCACAACCATAAAAGGACAACCTGCTTGCCTGCCCTTCAAGTAAAAAACTGTCCAGGTGCCGCCTGCTTGGCAAGCAAATTAAAAAACAAATTGGCAAGCAAATTATATAGCCTAGTAGTTTATTCGTTTTGTTTTACAAAGCGACATATTTTGAAGTAATTATTCTTGATTAGTGAATCTTTACTGTTTATTCTAAAAATTATTTGCAAAACAAAACAAACATTTAAAAATATTGAAAGTGTTAACTTTCCCATCCCTATTGAGATAGATATCTAAAGAATACACTAAGAAAAAAACATCTCATGTCATGTAATGCTCAATTAAGTCTAACATTTGAAAGACCTTACTTTGTACTTTTACATGAAAGTATGTAAAGCAAATATGTATTACCGAGAAAATGAGCCATTTCAGCACCATGGATAGTAGCAACGACTTTTGTTTCAGGACCATGGACAACACTTCACTAAGTGAAAAGTATGCCACAATCCACGGCAATTTGTATTAGCCTACACTAGGCTGATGATCATGATTACTAACCAGTGCAAATCTCCAACTGAGAGGCCCATTAGTTTCAACGTTTTAAGTTTTAAAGTGGAAAAGAAAATCTAATATGTAGATTTGAATTAGCTGCGTAGGAGAAGTAGGATTTGATTTAAGCTAAAGCTAAACATTTTATTGCTATATTTTAATTCTATTCAATACTTATTTATATGCTTGCATTAGCTAATAGACAATGATGGCAGGCAATGTTTATGACTTAGGTTAGATGACTCCAAAGTCATGACTCAGAATACAAACTTAAATTATATTAGACATATTACTAACACACTCAAAATAGACATACGTTTTACCATGTGCAAGTAACAAAGGGATGAAATGAACAGAAGGATCCAGCTTACGATAAGACCATTGATGTCTATAAAAAGAAAAACGGAAGCACGTTTATAGCCATAGGCTTGAACCTTGATATGCTGATTCTGAGTCACCAAATCCCCTGTAGCCTGCACACTGGTACAGAACACCACTCTCTTTTCCCTCATAAGGAGAAAATAGAACTGTGTCTTCAGTCATGTAAATTCGATTTTTTTTTTCATTGCCCTTACTCCTACTGCTCCTCCCACTTAGACAAGACACGGAAAAGGGACCCAAGGTATCGCTTACACTCTGAGGACTTACTTTTATTTGAAGTCCACAAGGTTCGAACTGAGATAGGCTACATAGCCTTCAAGTACTCTGCCCCATTAAATTGGAACTTTCTTCTAATTGAACTGATGTTACAATAGCATATCACCCTAGGTGGATTAAAGGCTCTTATTAAGGGTCTAGAGGCAGACTCTGTCATGTGCTCTTCCTGTTCTCCTTCCCAATGCTAATAATATGATTCTTAATTGGCTGCTCTTTGAATCTGCCTATTCATCTTGTGGTCAATATTATTATTTTATGTATGGAAGAATCTTTATATAAGTGCTTTACTGTTAAGTATACTATGTTGACTGTGTATTTGTATGAAAAAAACAAAGATTCACGTGCGTTGCTGCCTTATGCCCAGGTCTCGCTTGGAAAAATATATGTTTAATCTCAATGCAATTCTACTGGTTAAATAAAGATTTATTAATTATGAATAAACGAAAAACAGGAGAGGAAGGAAGGTTGAAGTGGTTGAAAATAGAACATTCAATTGTCAAGTATGTAATGAAGCTTGGTCTGAAAACACATTGTGGCTAATCGATCGTGATGATCAATTCAAAAGGCCATGGTGTTAGTCGCTGAGGTTTAGTCATGCAAATGGAGCTGATGCCAGTAGGGTTCTTCATCAGACTTCCCAGGGTTCAATGATGAGAAGGGTAAGACGGATCCCAATACGTGCAGACACAGCATAGACAGGCAGAAAGAAAGTAAGTCCAGTGGTCTGAGATGGGGAGCAAAGGCTCTAGGTTCTTCAAACAGTAGAGAGTAAGAGAGTGAGTACTTTCTGTCTTGTTCGACTTGAAAGCCGTGAGTTCTTTTGGTGGGCAGGTGCCTTGGCCTCCTCGGAGAGAGGAAGGACTCGGCAGCAGGTGAGAGACGGATGAGCTCACTCCATCGTTTTGAAGCCTGAGCATTATAAATACCAGCCAGAGAGATAAGGAATGGGCATCCAGCCTGACCCTTCACAAATCTATTCCTCCCCCAGAACCCAGAAGATGATGCTGGGAGTTTCGCGTCCGATGTGCTTGTCCACTCGGTACGAGCACCATTTTCCTTACTGCTTGCTGGACTTCATCGCACATGTTTGGCCGCTCATGCAGCAATAAGGCCTTCAAGAGGCCTATAAGACGCTAGTTCATAAATGTGCCGCCTCATTAGAGACTAAATTTAAGTAATCATGATCCCACTAGTCAGTTTTCCTGCATGTGCCTCATGCCATTGTAGGATGTAGATGATGCTAGCCATATATGCTCAGTGATCCATAGGTACACAAAAGAGGGAGCAGCCATGCTGCATTATGACACACAGGATGCTTGTTGTCTTCTTCACTTCAAACACATCCACAGCTTGAACAAACATTTCACTTATCCGAATATTTAATTTGATTTATCAGAAGAGCATAATCTGAGCTAAAGCCTAATAATCTTTTGACACTGGGACATTGTACTTGTTTGAACACATTCTTGTAGATTATAATGCTGGAACGCTTGTCAAAATAACACTTGTGAACCCCCTGGGGCACCCCCCTGGTCATAAAAAAGCCCGGAACAGGTTGTGTTAGGAATGCAAGCTGGACTATTTATAGACTGACAACAAAAACCTGGACTCTGTGTGACTGCCACGAAAAACTTCCTCACATATGACGCACTGAGAGCAGCTAAAGCCTTGGGCTTGTGGATCAATGAATGTGGACCGCGGCGGGTAATTAAAGAACCTAAAAAGAATAACTCTGTGGCGCTACTGGGATTCACGAATTTCTTGCAGAATATTGCAGTGGACCCTGATGTTTGGGAAAATCCATGCTTCACATTTCTGGCCTTTTGAAAACATTGGAAAATGGCTATCTTTCTAAAATGCCTCATGGTGGGTCAAAGGCCAGCAGGCAGAAAATACCACACCATTCCTTTTCATTATGAACCTCATTCCTTTCCTAGAGAAAGACATTACTCAAAAAAAAAAAAAAAAGAATGCCACTGCAAATTCTTTCTTCCCTCACAAAGAGGTGTCCAAAGGAATTGGTCTCACAAAACAAGCCATGGAGAAAAAAAAAAACGAACACGGGAGAGTTGGTTGGCCTTGATTATTTGCCTGGCCAAATTGGTCATCCGATTGGAGCCAAAAGCTGTGATGGACTTGGTGAAGTGCTTAGCAAGACCTTTCCCGTCATTCGTCTCACAGGAATCCAAAGGCCCTAAGCCCCGGGTATGTGGCTCGTATTCCAGTGTTTCACTGGTGGCTTTCGCAGCCCTATGGACGGAGGACGACCTAGGCAGATTGTTAGACCAGGCCTGAATAAGCGCAGCGAATACACTGACAAAATTACTCGATACATATTTATGCTGTCATCTGTGTGTTCTCTCCTGACGGGTAGTTAGCCTGCCCATCCACAGTGACAGTGTGTCTAACTGTGCACTCAAACTCGCACACAGGCGTCCACGCACAGCCTCCTCCATGCTGCACCTCGACTACTGCCAGCCCAGTGGAGGCTGACGGAGACAGAGGGATCTGTCAGAGCAACGAGCCACTCAGTGTTCTAGAGCTCCCAGACTTACTGCAATAATACACGGTCGGCAGAAATAGCTGCATTGGGCTCAGATTTTCTTTAGACGTCTAGAACCAACTTGAGAGATACGACTGTAGCCTCAAATGTAACAATTTCTTTTGAAATACGTTCAACTGATTGCCACAGGGTGGTCGTTACATAGCCCAAGCAAATGAACTTTGAGAATCCAGCTCCATCCTGTCCCTGGTCATTATGTTGGAGAACACTAATGGTGCTGTACTAATGATGGGATGGTGTCCTATCAGTTGAGTCACAATTAAAGCTGTAGATTGCATTTCTTTTGGAACACATGTATTGATAAGTGGTAGCGGGATAGTGCTGACCGGCTGTTCTTGCCGAAGGCGGTGGCACCAACCCACTCCCAGGTAGGCAGGCAGTAATGAGGATGGAAGATGGATGGAGAGTACAGGGGACAAGGCAGTGCTACTATACACACACACACACACACACACACACACACACACACACACACACACACACACACACACACACACACACACACACACACACACTCTCTCTCTCTCTCTCTCTCTCTCTCTCTCTCTCTCTCTCTCTCTCTCTCTCTCTCTCTCTCTCTCTCTATCTATCTATCTCTCTCTCTCATTCTCTCTGTCTTTCACACACACATACACACACACACACACTCTCTCTCTCTCTTACACAAACCAAAAATTAAAACAGACTTGATCTAATGAAATGTTGCAGCATTTGAAAAATATTCTTATTGATCAGACTGTACAGTCAGATATGTTCTTGCATGCCCACACACATTGATTATCAAGCAGAGAAGATATAGCGATCTAAACCCACAGACTGTGTCCCACTGACCAGCACATGCTGCTGTCTGGCTCGAATGACAATCCTACTTCGAACAACAACAGTCCAACTGTTCATTGAACCAGTAAACTTTTTTTTTTATATCAGAAAACACCAGTGAGACGGCACTTAGCCCAGACACCAACATGTGTATTAAAGATTAAGCTCCCTCCTCACAATCCAGCCTAACTGAGCGTGCACCTGCCGTGTTTATTGCACATGTGCCCAGTCTATCCATCACGCCCAGCCAACTGTCCAATACTTGCATGGCGCTCATTCAGTCTCCCCCAATAGGACTCCAGGGACGAGCCGCTGCCGTGACTGCATGAGATATGCCTGCTCATCTGGCATCGTAATGTTCCGCACAGGCCATAACACAGGGATTTATCCAGTCTCCCTCCACAGGAAAATAATTTTGAAAATAAAACCAATGCGGAGGACAGGGTAACAGAAATGGCTTCTGCTCTTTAATGACGACGTATTTTCTACACACCACACCGCCACGGAAGCAATAAAACTAGACTGGGCCATGATCCAAACATTCAGTGGAGACAGGACGGTGATAAAATGTTCTTTGGGAGTGCTCAGACTCCGTTTGCTAGTCAGACACAGTGAGCGATGTAAAAAGCAGTTGGCTACAGTAGATTTCCAAAAAGGCTTGAAGTAACATCTTGGTGTATACAGGTGGATTGAACTGACCCATTACCCACACACATACACTTTAGAATTCCATCATCCACACTAGGATGGTTACAAAAAATGGATAGTCTATACATCATACGCAATCTCAACGCCTTTGTTTCACCTTCAGGGATATGTGACCCAGTTATCGTTCGAACGGCACCTTAGAAAGGCATTGCATAGATCTCATTACTGTTTTGACCTTACTCAAAGGCACATATCTCATCCCGGCTACAGTGGAATATCACAACTCATAGGCATCCATTAAAATATGACCCCCCCGGAGCCCCAACTGACAATACGAGCACTTTGCCTGATGGATTGCCCACTGTTCACTTGACACCCTTCAAGACTGTTGGCTTCTGTTTATTGGTCAGTGAGAGTGATTGGCAGGCGAGAGGAAAGAGGGAGTAAAGGGGGAGGGAGAGCAGGAGATCTAGGCCAAGGAGCCGTTGACACATGCAGCAACAAGACGCACGTGCAGCCAGTTGTGATGCAGGAGCAAAGGCAAAGGGGAGGTCAAGATGAGGGGGAGCTCATCCTGGGCTGCTTGGCTGTGTTCCAAGAGGGGGGCCAGCGAATAGGCTGCCGATCGTATGTGGGCGGGCAAATTGCATCGCAGCTATGTTTAATTGGATCAGCCTTCTGTCACTGTGAAGAGTCTCTGAGCAATCAATGTCAAGCCACATCGCAAACCGACCTCTGCCTGCTCTCTCTCTCCCTCTCCGCGTGAACTCCTCAGCAACCATAAGAATGTCTGAGTCCCTTTCAAACCAGATTCAACATTGAAACTGGGAATTGGATTTTTGATTATTGCCACCAGTTGTCACTCAACGTGAAGTGGTTTCTTGGCCTTTTGCAAAGTAATGCACAAAAGAAAAGAAAAAGACATACGTAAATGCCAACTGTCTTCATCTTGTTCCAGACGTTGCAGATGGTTGGCAAGTGGAACAGACAGGCCAACCATAATTGCGTGTTGACGATCCACTCTTCTCGGAGGAAATGGTATGTAGTCTTGACCTATATGTTACCCACAGGCAAACGGGCAGGTGGAAGAGGGACACAGTTAAGGCCATTGTGCTAATATGCTGGCGGGCACTGCTCACACAAGACCAAATGTCAGCCGTGCAATTCTGCTGAGCCAGGCTATGGGGGCTGTTTTCCAGAGAAGTAAAGGGAAGCGAGGAAATAGCAGATACATGGTTAATGTTATTTTATGGCAAGCTTTGCCAACAGCCTACTGTTGCTGTTTTGTCGCTTGGTCACTTTCTCTGTCTCTTTCCCACACATCATGACTCAAACAAGCATCAGCAATTCACGGCTACAAACTAGCGTTCATTTAATGTTGGACGTTCTCTATTTTCATGGTCTTTCTGAACCAACATCATTTCACTTCACTTGGGGTGTGAAGAAGCATTTTATTGAAAGGAATCAAGCGGGACTGATGAACCAAACACCATTCCGAAAGCTGGCAGTATGGCAAACGGTTTTGCATGGAAGGCAAGCCATTAATGTAATGTCCTATACACCTGTGAACCATTGTCATGCAGGAATACATTGGGCACCAGCTGTGATTAAATTTTTATGATGCTCTTCTTCTCAGACGAGGCCCAAAGTGCAAAGTGACCTATCCCCCCCCCCCCCCCACAGAGCAGGACTCTTGAGGATGACACTGAAGTGTGGGGACTGATGGAAGGATATAGGTGGGAGAGAGAGAGAGAGAGAGGGTGTCGGCGATGTCGACCAATAGGAGGGCAGAGCAGCGTGTGGGGGAGAAGGTGAGAAAGACGAGAGGACAGGGAACGCGAGTTTGACACAACTCGACCTTTTGAACTTCACAGGATTGCATGTCGAAGAGGTGACACTGTTGCGATCCCATAACATCAACGGCAGGAGATCCACAGCTCTCCGAGTCACAGTGCAAATCTATCCACGGATATTTATGAAAGGATGGAGGACAGACAGCAACAATCGTATGCTTGTGTCTATCGCAGGCGTCCTCCATATTGATGCTATACTATGCTCTGTACAATCCACTGCGTGTTTCTAATATCTCCATTGTTAAGCAGTAAGCTTTCAGCATGTTGTAGATCCTCCCGATCATAACAGAACCCATCACAACAGCCATCCATCACTTTAGCTTGGCGCTATTTTGAGGCTCATTCCATCAAGTCCCATCCCATAGGCTTCATCAGAATCGAGCACAAACATGGAACGTGTTGGCTGAGGTATTCCATCACAATTAGCTGGAGCACTGAATGGTATAGTTCAGGTCACACTGGAGTCCGTTCCTCACTGCAGGTGTGACAGTGGGTGCCTATGGAGAGCCAAAGGGTCCCCACGTGTTCCCAGATCTTCAGCTGTCTCACAGGTGTCTGATGCACATCAAGAGAAAATCCCTTCCCGGCGTCCTTACTCTGTCTTCCAATACCGAGGAACTGAAATGGACTACAGGACCTACTCCAGGAAGAGCTATTCTTACCTGAAAGCTCTATATCATTAATGTATAAAGGAAAAGTCCCCAAGGACATCTACATCAAAAAGGACTACATAAACTCTCTGGCGAGTCCTAATGAGATGTGTCTAATTATAGCATACTGCAATGTCCCTATGGAGGAGCAACTACAGGTCAGCTTAATTGGTTCCCTTACATACAGTACAGTCACACTTGACAGGAAATCTTATTTGCACTGTATTTTCATGTCGAGGTTTCAATGTTCCTCTAACGCCCTGACTTCAATATCGGAACTGCTGAACTCGACAGAATTCCAAGTTGACCTCGTCATTCAATGCTTGAAAAATGCTGCATCATAATGGATTGGTAGAAGTATGTTCTTTCAAGTATAGTCAAATGTTGTTGTTTTTTTATCTCTATGTTTCTCTTTAACCCTGGCAAAGACAAAGCTTGCTAATGGAAAAGGTCACCGTCTCAAAAAGGCTCAGCTCATCTTAATTTGGTCCATAACGTAGGGTCGAGCTTGACTTTGGTGTAGGTCCTTGGACAGTACTCTTGTATATTTCAGCCGCCATGAGCCTGGGCTGCTTGTAAACATAAAAGTGCACTTCTGCTGAAATAAAAAAGCTTGTTA
This sequence comes from Galaxias olidus, assembly GCA_026901105.3. Taxonomy (NCBI): domain Eukaryota; kingdom Metazoa; phylum Chordata; class Actinopteri; order Galaxiiformes; family Galaxiidae; genus Galaxias; species Galaxias olidus. Next base: position 44,223 of record JAPMUY010006216.1, read on the forward strand.
ATGGATTGCAGCACAACCAAAATAGTTGTTTCCCTTTTAAATAAACTCTGAAATGGATAAAAGGGGAATTATTTGGGTCAAAAGAACCTTCAAACTGATTCAAACTCTTTGCAACAGTAATTAACTACACATGAATTATCCATAACTATGAAATGGATAATTCATGAATACAAGATGTCTCCCCTCAGACAATGACGATTCCTGAAATTCTGATTAGTTCAACGTCATCTACACATTTAGATTTTTAAATGTACATTACAACCAGTAAAGAGGGAACAATATGTTATATGAATATTTTTATCACCAACCACAGCATATTACTTAGTATGCACACATCAATCAACCATGTGGCTGTACTGTCCCTTGGTCTCAGAAGTGACTGCTCTATTAGCATGCAAATCCTATCAATTACCATAGATTGTCGCCAGCACTCTCGTTCGCCAACCAATAATATATACACTGTCTACAATAACCATATACTCAAACCTGGATAGGAATTGGAATACATTTCGTCCAATATTGCTGTGCTTGCGCTCTCTTATTTACCACTCTCCAATTCTAATGCCTTATCAAAAATACTCTTTGTATTTAGGATTATGTTGATACCATGGAACTATTTTCAGATTATGGTGCTATGGAGATTATTACCACAGAAGATATTTGAGACATTTCTCAGGACGGGTGCTTAGACAGTCACAGCTGAGCTATCTGGCCTCTGACTGAGTTAACACAGATTTTACTGGAGCCTTTCCAACACACCAGAGAGATCATGTACAAAGTCAACTCTTTATCTGGCCTGTAGACCAATTCAGCAGCTCCTTCAGAGCGAGCAGGAGCACCAGTATTCATAAGGGGAAACTCAATTTAGCTTCTAATTTTCACCCTGATCCAACTGGCCACCTGATGTCATATATGCACGTCACAAGCGGGTGTTATGCCTTGCTGACTCTCAATCCTGGCCATCAGCAGTGGCCCCCCCTCTCCTCATCGACAGGTCTTAATTACTGTCCCCCCCCGCACCCCCACCCCCCGATGCGTCTGGGGACACAGGACCTGTGCCAGGTGCTTGTAATTACCTACACACAAAACCTACTTCCAACGCACACACAGTAAGCTGAGACATAGATGGTCGCACAAATGTGAAAAAATAAATTCAGAGTGTCGGCACTTTGTATGGGGTTTGAATGCCATCGCTCACGCCAAACTTACCACATGCCCACTTCACAGTATCACTCTTTCGAGAGAAGTGTCAAAGTGAGAACTTCTGGTGAAGTGTACTTTGGTGAGTGTGCAGTGCTACAGTACATACTGATTCAGTGACGGGATCCATCCAATCTTTATTTTCCTCACACTGCTTTGAAGATGCCGTTTTTAAGAGACCTATAGATCAGCATGAATCAATCAAGGTCATCAAGGTTGCTTAACTGGCATGAGAGAATACAGGAAAGGAAGGCTAGACATTTTCAGTAAAGTAAAGCGGGTTGCTCAAATCAGCGTCAGTGTCATGTCAAAGTAGAACGGCGGTGAAATAGCAAATAGCCAAAACCCCTAAGCTTTGACATCAAAAGCTTCGGCGTAGTGTCCTTAAAAGTTACACAGAAATACAAACAACGAACACAGTAAGCATGAGGCACCAGAAAAAGTGCTAGAAACAAAATATTAATAATAATTTTAAAGTGAACCTTAAAGTACATTTGAACTAAAGCCACCCCAGCTTTGAGAGTGGAGAATGAATAGACTCGTAGCTCAGCTTTCCCAGTGAGGTCCAAGCGACGTGCGACATCTTCACACGTCTTAGCAACGTAGGGGACCAAACTGGCAGCATCACATGTATGTGACCATGTGCCGGAGCCAGGGGGTAGCTTCTGACGGTAGCTGCGCACTGACCTACTTACCTGCGCAACCTATACGCTGTTCTCTGGTTCAAATTGATGATACAGGACACTTCAATATGGAGGGAGGGAAAAGGGGAGGAGCGTTGAGCTGAGGGAGTAAAAAAAAAAAAAAAGAAATCTGAGGTTTTCAAATGGGAACACGGGGAGGTGGGCACCTAGGGAGATGAAAATCAATACCACGAGGGGGTTGAGGTGCTTCGTTATTCTGGACATTTTCTGTGTTCATTAGTTAACTATCTAGCAGTAAACGTGTGGGATTTTTGGTCCACCTCCACCCAGATCATCGTCGGCAAAAGGAGAGTGGCAAGTGGGCTCACAGTGCTGTGATTACTCCCTTAGCGGCAGCCATTTTACTGTCACCTGCTCACATGGATCACCGTGACCTACATACATACTTGTCACATGGAGCTACTGTATTGATCTCGCCTGTCACTCATCTGTCACTCCACATTCCATTTCTCAGTGGTCTAAATTGCTAGTAAGTAACTGACTAATTAAGGGTTTTGGGGGGATAAATTCCTGAGGGGTCTTCATGTAAGAGGAATGTCAATCCAGGCCTTAAGAGCACAAAGAATGCACTCATGGTTTCCCGCCTTTTCTGCTCTATTGTTAATCTTAAACATTGTAAACCTTTAACGCGCACATTCTCCCTGATCTTGAAATAGAAAATGATCTCATGGCTGCTGTACATCAGGAAGGTTTGCACAATGCCTCCTCCCAGTGGGCATCCTAAGAGCTGCAGGTTATTGAACAACAAATGTACACTTTTTCCAACGTACACATTTGTAGAGCGACATGAGCTACTGGATTTGTCTAAGGTGGATGGCTGTTTGCCGTTTGTTGCGATAGCTTGATTATATCAGACCGACATCAAGTCTCTCTAGCAAATATGCTGCATAAAACATAAATATCAAAAACAAAATCAGACCTGGAGTCAACAAAGAGGGTAAAATAATACCACCGTGTGAGCCTGTTTATTTGGTCTGTCATACTTTCTCTGGTCTGTGTATCTAGGTCTTCTTGGGGGCTTTAGGAACATTCTTTTTGGGCTGGCATGACTCTATGAGCTGAAGGCTGCGACGCTTGATCTCCTCGCGGGACAGTGAGGAGTCTTCCTCCTGGCCGCGGAACTGGAACGTGTCTGAGAGGGACACAGCACACGAGGGAGTGCAGGAGACAGATATATTAGTTGAAAGAAAGTTCTCAAACAATTAAACAAGCAAGGGAAACTCGCTCAGGAGGACAAGCCCACATAATTAAGACTCACCCTCCGAGGCGTTGTCAAACTCAGGGCTGCAAACCCTCTTTATGTTCCTTGGTTCATGCAGGATGCTGTTCTCCAGAAAGGCCCACACCTGAGAGAGGACGCAGTGTCAGATAACTTGGTGTGACACCATTCTCGGAGGACACAGAGAAGGTCCCTAGGAGGACCAAAAGACGGGAGCTCTACCTTCTCTGGGTCAGGGCTGGCGTCCTCCGCCAATGGCGGCTTCGCTTGCAGGATTGGCAGCCGGATAATAACGTCTCTCAACTTGTCAACGACGTCCAGCCCGTCGTTCTTCGAATGAGTGTCCTTCTGGAAGAACCACCACATACGTTGGACCCACACCCCTAGCTCCACTTCACTGGGTGACATTTTGCAAACAATCCTGCAGTCGTGACAGTGACAGGGGACAGGGATGGTGTACCGGCAGAGGGACACAGATCGTACTGTAGTACAGGTTGTTGATGCCCAGCTCCACCCAGGTCAGCGCAGCTTGAGCTTTGCTCAGCTTCTCCATGACGTTGGCGAGGCGCTCCACTTCCTGTCTCCGCTCCGTCTCCATTTCCTCCTTCAGCTGGTCAAACCTGCAGGCAAACAGGCAGAATCCAAGACAGGTTCAAACATGACCCGACCGCATCCTCGGCCAGTTGGTAATGCAAAGACCTTCCTAAGTGGTCACAGACCATTTCACAGACCTGCGTGGAAAAACAATCAGCCAACTTAAAACCCCTGACAGGGCCTCTGAAGCTAGGTAGATGTTGTCCATCCATGTTTTATTTTTTCCCCCCAGCGTGAACTGATTCGCAGTGAGAAATCGCCCTGACCCAAATGTCAGGGAACGTTACGTCTCGGAGCTGAGAAACAGAGCTGGTTTTGAATTGTCGCCGTGCGATAGTTCATTCTGAGAGTGGCTCGGGGAGGAGAAAGGCATGGAGAAAATGTCTCAATATAAATCAGCCCAGACATCAATCAAGCTCCATTTGCAGAAAACAAGCAGCATTTCCAAGCAGAGCCTTGCTGTGACAGGGCGACAAAACTGCTTTCAATCAAGCCAAAAGAAACCCTCATGGCGTCTACAACTGAGACGCTTCAAACAACCTTTTATGTCGGATTTGATGTTTTTAAACATGGCCTTATCATGAATTTTATTTCAAGAGAATCGAAGCAACTTACCATATACAGTGAGTACAGCAGAAAATAATTGATTGTTAAATAAACAACACCGCTTACTTCTCTGATCCTGGGCCCACGTTGAATTTAAGCCGGGCATACTGAAGCTCTAGAGCAGCCAGCGTGTCGGTTCTCTGTTTGACCAACTCCTCAGTCTGGGTCACCTGGGTGTTGAGCTGCTCCATGGTGGCCTTCTGAGACACCAGGCGCTGCTCAAGCTCCTGCAGTGGAACGGCAGACATGACTTCAAACGAACGGACAGTAGGTTCATGAAGGGGCTTGTGCAATATGCTGTTCCCATTGGACTAACAGTGCACAGATACACTACGGTATACCATGACAGGCAATGAAGTGGCCATGGCATTTGTGTGTGTGTGTGTGTGTGATCATGATGCAGATATGATACAAAAGAACAGGAAGCTACCATGTTCATACAAATTAAATACTATAAATATATTTTAAAGTATGTTCATCTTCTTGTGTTGTTAAATGCACAGGATTACAAAACCATGTCCTGTGTATTAAGGAATAACCCTAGAGCTTTGAGATAGCTCAACATTTTACCTAAGGTTGAGAGAGTGTTTTTTTTTTGTCTAATGCTTGTAACCTAATCAAAACAACCAAACCCAATGCCCTGACACTACATACGTTCAGATCTGTGCAGCTGAGAGATTCTGTAAGAGCATCAACATCCTCCACCAGTTTGACAAGAGCCTGCGGGGTGCTGGGGATCGTTGGTTGATGTTGGGCTGCAGAGGGGGCATAGAGCACAACTCAGTCAGTGACGTCACTACAAGTTCACGTGGGTCCAAATGAGGTGGGTACAATAATCAGTTAAATCAATGATCTTGCCCAAGATCATAACAAAATGTTTTAAGATAGTAACAATGTATTAGACCTCCTAATGGTAAGACTTGCCATTTTTTAAGGGGAAGAAAGATGAGTAAAGTTCCTTGAATAACAAAAACAACCACAATGACCCACATGAGCCTCTGGTGTTTTCTCAGAATACCTCGGACCGGAGCGAAATCATCAGACAGTCCTTCTCTGGCAGACTTCCGACCCTACAAAACAACACCAGAATGAGACTTTGACGTATCCCTCCAGGGTGCCCCCACCCTCCCCCCATCTCCCTTTCTTACACTTCTTTTCACTTACCTGGTCTTTCACCTTCACTGCCCCCTTGCCAGTGCGTCGGTCCCCTTCCTTCTCCCTCTCCAGCCGTCCCTGCACCTCTTTGTCTTTCTCTGCCCTCCTCTCTATGAGCTCTCCCTCCATCTTCCGGCGCTCCACTATCAGCTGGCGCTCCATTTGAACCAGCTGGCTCTGATGACCAGAGTACCAGAAAATGTGTTATGTCCGCCATCTTCTTTGTAACAGGATATTGTGTACTTTACAAAAATATGAAACTGTGAAACTTTGCTTTTAGAGTTTCAAAAGTGTTTGTTCTATTTTATTACATCATGACATTCTTACAATAGAGGCATACTCTGTTGTGGACAAGGACAGGCAAAAAACACCTAATTCTAATACATTATTGGTCCCCAGCATTGAAATAGACATATGCATTTTGTCAATAAACATTCCAAATTGATCATAATGCGTGGTAAATTCCCTATAATAGCAGAACCTTTCTTTATTCCTCTGAGACAGCATTTTACCTTAGTGATGTCAACAGCAGCTACTGCTGTCTGGGACATTTCAGCCACTTTCCAGAGCTCTGTCTGACCCTGGAAAACGGAATTCTGCAAATGGTCCAGGATCATGGGCATTTCACGCACCTCCTGACAATCACAACATGCACACACACACACACACACAAATATCAATTGAAAATTTCAACATTTGCAATGTTTTTGTGATTATCCTTAATTTGTAATGTGATCTATTACATACCAAGCTCAGGTGGTCTCGGACCAGCAGATAGGTGGTATGGATTTTCTCTGCCTCTGTGATCTTGCTGCACATCTTTTCTAGAGTATTCTCAAGCTGTCGCATTCTCTGACATCAAACCATGTAAACAAACACCAAAAAACATTATAGCAATACAGTATATTAGTAAATAGTAATATTCTATTAAATATTTATCTATAGGGATAGATAGATAGCAAAAAAGTTTATAATGGCTCTGCTGAGTGTCAAAGATGTATGACTCTGTCCATGGTGCTAAATAAAACATTTTGTTAATAATTACGATATACTACTTTCTTTGAGTTGTGTGTTTAGGCTTATGTTTACTTAGAGCTATTTTAGCATCACCTGGTCATACTGTTGTTCATCATTGTTAGGAGTGGAGTCCAACTCCACGATCTTCATAGACTGCTCTAGCTCTTGTAGTACAGCCTCTTTAGCCCTCAATGCATAGTTCATTGCATTGTGCTGCTCTATCAGGAAATTCATCCTACACCGCTCGTGCTCCACTTTGCTCTGAATGACACATTAATGCATATTTCACACTTTCAGACTCAGGTAATGTAAGTGGATTGATTGTTTGATAACTCAGCTCAGGGAACTGAGCTTGCCACCTTCTGAGTTCTAACTTGACAGGAGTTTTTGACCCAGTATTGTGATCTCACTCAATGTGGCCTACCTCTAGTCCTGGTTTGGTGAATGATATGCTGTGGGGTTTAACATCTTCTAATTTCAGTTTCTGATCATGCTCCAAAATCTCTTTAGCTGCAATGTATTCAGCGTGGGTCTGCTTTTCTGAGCACAATGAACATAGAAATAAGACATAGTGACATACACTCTTTGGGAATCATGGAATCAATCAACGACTTGAACTTCAAAAAAGAAAGGTAAAGATTCATGTGTGTTATCTTTTGAACGCACAATGTAATCGAAATTGTATCATATCGTAATGCAAGTAAAATATCCAAGCAGAATTTCAGAAGGCTACCTAACTGTTCAATACGGAGTCGCTGCTCTTGCAGAGTTTGCATTTTCGGCTGTTCTACCTCCACTCCTCTAGTTTCTCCGTCGGAATAACTACCCATTTTGTTTTTGTTGATCGACGATTATTAATCTACCTACTTTTAAAGTGTCATGGGAATTCTATAACGACGCCATAGAACAGAAGAATTAAGAACAGAATGTTGAAATGTAGTTCTATATTTTAAAATAGAGTTGTTTAAGCTCAATGTAAATTTTAAAAAGTCCACTCCCGGCACAATGTCAATGTAGGCCAGGTAGGCCTACTTTGCAAGAGGTAAACAATGGGATATGCGCACGGTGAATTTTCAACCGGCTAAACAATGACATCGTTAGCCACAGTATTTTACTTTTACAACCTTATTTACATTTCACTGCCATAAGACACAAATTGTTGCCACGTTTTTTTATTTAATATTTTACTTCAATTACAGCAGTAGCCTATTAACTAAGATAACAAAACAGCATCTAACAGTAATAAATTAAAGTTTCACAATTCCTTGCGCTGGTAATGAAGAAAATATTCTACATTAACCTGCCACTTAACTACAAAACCTCTAAACAAGTCTATAGTTATTATTCTACAGTACCGTGCAATTAAAATGTAAGCTGACTGCTGCTGGTTAAATAAAAATAATCTATTGCAAACAAACCCCATCAATGAATAACACATGTAGCCTATCTTTTCTCCATGATTGTGAGGCACAAACGGTATCTTAAAAAAAATGTTTAAAATTGCATTGATATACTTTCATGAGAGTGGCATATTAAAAAGGTCAATTACATATTGTACACTATCGTTAGATATTTTAAAAACGTTGTGACCATGTTTAAATGAACACCTAGCATCATGACTAGTGGTAGTACACAGGCTGGACTGAGCATGACTAAGTAAAACATGTACAGAGGGCAAGTTCTGTGTAGAGTGGCATGGAGCTTATTATATTAAACGAACAGCTCTTATTTAAATAGCTCCAAAAAAGAGCTAACATTTCCCAGTATATTTTACATGCATACACACACACACACACACACACACACACACACACACACACACACACACACACACACACACACACACACACACACACACACACACACACACACACACACACACAGTCTTTTGTGATACTTATAAGACTGAAACACTATCTGCATTAAAATCAATGTTCCAGTTGAATACCTAAAAGTAGTGCATTTATCCAAGGTAATTCGGTAACAATACTGCAATAGTACAACCACGATGTTTAGAACTGTCTGGACTGACTGTGCGGTTTACTGACAGAAGTGTGCTGGTCAGTGACCCGGTATAGGAGTCCTGACTATGGATGTCAGGGGTCCACACTATCTGTGTCACTTGGTTTCTGACCTCGAAAATGGATGTGAGATTCTTCATCCTGGAAACATGAAAAGCAAAACAAAACCAAAAATGACTTTTCTTTGGAAGAATGTGATTGATTATTTATTTTAGGAAAGAAAGTCTGATTCAAGTGAGACTGAAATCGAAATTGACTTCTGTTTCATCATGCCCTCTTGACAAGTCATTATGACAACAGACTACTGTATATTAGTTCCTCCAAAATAGCTGTTTCGTATATTTTTTCAAATAGAACTGCAAAGCTCTTCCAAACGTTTTAAATGTATGTCATTGAATACTTATAGTCTAGACTAGAGTTTCCAACACTCATTCCCATTCCCTCTGTGGCAGCAGCCATTCTATACTACTGCTCCATGATTGGTTTTACAAAGTATTCCGTAAAATCCCAGCAAGGTTTTTCTCTTATACACACCGTGTCGTCCCCCTCAGTGTATTCACTGGTCGGATTTGACATCTCAAAGTCAGAAAGGGCACTTTCCACGGCCTCCTCATCATAGTCTGTCTGGTAGTCCTCTGATAACTCATCTGTGGGGAAATAAAGAGAAGAGAATCACTGTTAATAATCTATATATAAGGTGTGTGTGTGTGTGTGTGTGTGTGTGTTTGTGTTTGTGTGTGTGTGTGTGTGTGGACTAAAATGACTGGGTGACTTGGTTTCTCACCATCCTTTAGAGCCTGTTTGACAGGTTCAATTCTAGACACAATCTCAGCCAGGTCAGTGAACAAGGCATTAGGACATGTGACCACCTGAAAGACATGAGAAGCACTCATCAAGTCACAAAAGACAGGGTGTAAATAAAGATGATTTTTGGTATTGTATTTTAACTACCACTGTGTGTGAGGTAGCAGACACAGACACTAACTGAATATGGCAGGGAGCCCTTACAGCTTTGTGACCTATAACTTTGGGAGTATAACTATAACTAACGTTGCCAGCTTTGGTCTTATGGAACTCCTCTTGGTGTCGGTCTTTGAGCATCTTGTCCACCACCCCGCTGCGCTGCCACACATCAAACAAAGTCTTGCCATGTTGGTAGCCCACATCCTGAGGCCCAGTGAGAGAGACAGAGAGAAGAAAGAGAGAGAGATAAAATGAGATAAGGTCAGATTACAACCAGCAGATGGACATCTACAGGGATAAGCCAGGAACAGAGGGACACTCACAGCGATCTCGTCAAACTTGCCAAAGTCCAGCGTGCCGTAGTGGTCTATAGGTGGCCGGATATACTCGCAGTAGTCACTGTCCTTCACCAGCTCCAGTTGCCTGACACAACACACGTAGGCCAGCCGGGTTTGGATCTCTGCCATGTCCAGGACCTGGCCCGTTTAAAACAGAAATCTATCTCAGAGTGGTTCTCATTAACAGGCCATCCGGATTTCCTCACGTTCCTGTACAGCGACTCTGCGTGAACTTGGTCAGTGTTAGAATGGCAAACCTTGACTCTCTCAGCCAGGGGGTTGAAGCGTTTCCACAGCAGCCACCAGCCATTGAGCGAGTCGCCGTAGTTGGTGAGGTCCGTCTCGTCCTGGCTGCCCACGTCGATGGCGATCACCACCTTAGCCCCCATGGAGCGAGCCACGTCAGCTGAGGGCAGAGACACACATTTCTACTGAGAGGGGTTTTATAAGTATTTCAACTCTTGTTTGTCATCCGAGTGTAAGTGTGAGGTGACAACGCTATCAAAACGTTGCACCTAAAAACACAAATTTGTTTTATTATTATTATTTGGTAAGTACTCACCAGGTAAATTGTTAATGTAGCCACCGTCCATGAGCAAGTGTCCGTCTTTAGGGTCACAGAGGGGAGGCAGATAGCCAGACAAAGACATGCTTGCGCGTACGTACCTCCACAGGGAACCTGCAAAGGGAAGAATCATGTCAAGGAGCACTGTTTCAACACGGGGAAAGGCAACGACGGCACAGACGGAGAGAGGCTTAGACAGACCATCGGTGTGAACTCTCATGGCTGAAGAGGTGATGTCGGTCGTTATGTTGAAATAGGGAATCCAAAGATCCTGTGAGAGAAAGTCAAAGCTTTGATAAAATAATGGGGGGAAAAAAACGGAGTTCAGAATTATTTTTGTTTGAGGTGCACAATAAAACAGCGACGATCGTAATTCTTTTTTTTTTTTTTTAAGTAAGCTGCCGTGTAGCCTTGTCCTACCTCGATCTGCTTGTCCTTGAAGACAGAGCTGACGCTGGAGTTGAAAGACGCCCCAGAGAACATGGAGGTCACCGGGTAAGTCAGATCCAAAACCTTCTTGAAGATTGAGGTCATGTCCTGGTGGTCAGGGAGGTGAACATCGAAAGTGATTCAATAAAAGTCTCAAAAGGCTCTCCGGTGCTAAAATGTCAAAGCAACACCGTTTTCTCCCTAAATTAATTCTTGGAGCTCTGGACCCACCATGGCCCACTCGCGGGCTCTGATTCTCATCCTACTGTTGCTCTTTTCCTCAGCGTACAGCGCCCCCATCAGGGAGCCAATGGAGGTGCCGCCCACTATGTCCACGGGAATGCCTGCCTCGTTCAGTGCCCGCAGGATGCCGACCTGAGAACAACCCCTGGGAAGGGACACAGAAATCCCTTCAGTAATCACCGTTACTGAAACACGGGCTTCCAGTATTCAGCTGACCACAACCCACCTTGTCACTGCTCCAGGACAGGCAAGATTGGAAAGAAAAGAACAACAGTCGACTGCTAAAAAGTTGGAAGAAAATAAACTGACAGATGATTTAAAACAAATTTGTTTTTTTATAAGCGTGTGTTGATGCGAAATGCAACTACTAATAGCGTTAGTTCCGCACCTAGCGCCCCCTCCACCCAGCACCAGGGCTATGCTGTTTCCAGTCAGGAAGCGGGCCAGCCGGGAAAAGTCAGAGTGGCGGTCTGGAGGCTTCTCAAACACACGCTGGTACATCTCTCTCTGAGGAGACACACATAGAAAAGTGTCGCGTAACACAAGTGCACGCACACACACACACACACACACATCATAAAAGTAGTGGTAAGGCTAACGCTAACTAGGTCAAACATGTCCCTGGAAAGCCCAGCAGGTTTAAAAAGAGCAAACTTCTGAGAGGCAGGAGATGTCAAAGATAGATCGACTAGCTGGCAGTGGGCTGAATCCTCCCCAGTGAAAGGGCTTCTGACTGGGTTGGCTGCATTGAAGCCCCCTGTGCACGGCATGTACATGGTCTTCTTGGAATTTTCACATAGAGGCCATGGGGTTTTGGTGTGAGGTGTATAAGCCTTTTATGTAAATCCTAACGGAGTACACACCAACTGGAAGTGTGAGCGCGAGTGTGTGTGTGTGTGTGTGTGTGTGTGTGTGTGGTAGCACCAGTTTGAGCAGGCTCCTCTTGCTGAACACTCTGCGGGGACAGGACAAGTGCAGGTGCCTGGAGATCCAGCTGCGCATGTTGAGCCACTCGGCAGTGCCATTTGGCGGGGGTGCGTCCTCTCTGTGCAGCAGCACCAGCTGCTTCTGGGCCCTCACCGCACTGCCTTCCAGCATGCGTTCCAGCTAATGGGGTAGCAGAGCAAAGAGCAGCATTGGAGATCATCGCCTGGCCACAGCACATCATACATCTGACCGCCTTCTGTCAGTGGCTACTCAGTATGGGTGGTTTCATTAATTTATATGGTGCTGGTATGAAGCAGAAAGCATGGCACATATATATTTGATATAAAAAGGGCATTGTAACCTTTCTATAAAATTTGATCAAAGTAAGATTAACTGCAATGTGCTTGAACAATATTGCAAGCATTTCTTCTAAAGTGGGTGTGTGGTATGCATGAACATGACACAGTCTACGTAGTGTACGTACCACACGGCCACCAGAGCAGGAGAATGAATGGCTGTGTGCTAATGTCAATCAGATAGCGCAGAGTCGATCAGCTCCTCAGTGTAATCTAAAGTCACTTGGCCTCATTTTGAAATCCTCCAGCCTTGCTAAGCGTTAATAGGCCCTAATCCTAATGAGCCTAATTGAGCAGCAGACTTATCCTCCACAAAGTAATTAAATCTGTCGCTAATTATTCGACTCCAGGCAGATTGCTGGATCAAGCGGTATACGCCTTTGCCAAGGCCAAGTTCAAAGACTAGGTGTTACTGTGCCTGTGGGCTAAATTGAAACCAAACATTTGTTTATATTCCATATCAGACGAGGATACGTATGTATGTTACCAATCACATGCCTCCTTGAACACTCAACCCTGTGTTTGGGTCTCACCTCCCCCACGACGGGGTCCTGTTCTCCCAGGCCCACGATGATGATGCAGTCGGCCTGGCGGATGCAGCGCTGCGTCCAGGGGGTCAGGGTGGGGTCCGACTGGTAGAGAACGATCCGGTGGATGTCCTCCTGCTGGCCCAGCCAACTGGACAGACGGTACTCGTGGACACTTTGAGGCGGAGGAGAGAGAGAGGAATGAATGACTTGACAGGCAAACGACACATAGACAGCGTGGTGAAACAGCCGCAGCATAACAGAACCCCCTGAGGATACCTGTCCAGAGCGGCGGAGCCCAGTCGCTGTTTGATGGTGTCACTAGTCAAGAGCAGAGCGGGACCTAAAAGCAATTCAAACACATCTTTAACACAGACCTTACTTACCGACTATTTGTTCTATCACTGAGGTATGACAATTATAGATTGAAACTACTCGGAGCGTAGGTAGAGCGAGCGTGTACCCATGGCGGAGAGCGCGTGCTGCAGCTCCAGGGTGAAGGCAGTCAGGGGTACCTCCTCGGACACAGGCAGGACGGTGACGGTGGACAGGTTGGAGGCTGGCGAGTCCCACTTACTGGAGGGGTTCTGGTTGCCCATACCACGGACTGCAGAATATAACGGGTTAAGGTTCAGGCAAAAACACATTACAAACAAGAAAACACACACACAACCACACACACCTGCCAGGGGCCCGTTGACCTGCTGCATGTTGCCCAGGATCTTCTGCCCCAGCAGGTGGATGAGGCGTGTCACCACCTGGGGGTACTTCCTCTTGATGGAGTTGAGCGCCCCCTCGGGCAGCTTGGCCAGCTCAGAGTCCCTGACGGCGTGGACCGTCGTGGCTCGGTTCAGGTGGGTCAGGGCCTCCACCTATTCAAACAGAAAGGATTCAACCAAGCAATTCAACTTTGCACAACTTATTTATTCTGCTGTTCTATTATAAACCTATACTGTCATTTGATATTCTTCAGTCATTTATAACTCACCACACCAATGAGGTCACCACGACCATACTCCCCAGTTAGCTCTTTCTTCCCGTCATCTTTTGCGATGACCGAACGCAAACGACCACTGAGCACAATAAAAGTGCTGTCGGACTTTTCTCCTTGCCTAAGAGAGGGAAAACAGCGAGTGATGATTACACAGGAAAACAAACACAGCGGGCTGATAACAGAGGCGGTGTCAAAGAGATAGCAATTATATGCCTTAAACCTATTGAACTACAGCTTAGGTGTGCTCCAATGAGTCTCTACACGTCATGTACCTGTAGACCGCACGACCTGCCTCCACAGCCATCCAGTCCAGGGCAAAGTCGATCTGTCTGACGAAGGACGACACCCTCTTCACTACCGTGTGAGCAACGTTCAGCACCACTCGAGGCTCCTCTCGCATGATCCTGCACACAAACAGAAACAGAACCTTCACTTCTTCTTAAATGTTTTACTGATGAAATGAACTGTGACTTGATGAAGCAGCCCGTTCCTCATGGAGGAACACGCACTCATAGAAGTGGGCTTTGGAGATGGAGAGGAAGCTGCAGTCGCGGTGGGCTCGGACGCTGAAGATGAGGGGCTCTCCGGTGAGCACGGCCAGGTGGCCCACCAGCTCCCCCGGGTGGGTCAGGAACAGCAGCGTGTCCTCTTCCCGGTCGATCATACGCTGGTACACGTGCAGGGCCCCCGAGATCACAAACTGAATGCACACGTCCTGCCCCAAAAAGATGGAAAAGCAAGCCACTCAACATTTTGGAGACGCAGATTTTTGGGGAGACTGTTTTGGGAGAATCAAGGCTTTTCCAAGACAAAATATTAGGAAACTTTCTAGTAAAGCATTCAATGTTTTGAACAATAAAAAAAATAAATTTCACAAGGTCTGAATAGTGCTTTTGCCTGGGCCTATTTCAGACTGACCTGGTCTCCCTGGGTGGCCACCACACATCCGGCTTTCACCTGGCGGAGCGTAACCCTGCCCTCCAGCAGACTGACGTTCTGACACACAGACACATTGGGTGAGAGAGGGTGAGAGGCTCACAGACAGACCACAGGAGCCCCATGCCTGAACTTGTGTCTGCGTAGAGACATGAGTTTCCGCCCAAAACACCTCCACACTCATTCATCACAATGGCAGAGGGTGGAAAAAGCCTTTTGAGAATGCGCACAAAATATATACTTTTAATTTAACATGGTCTTTATTTTAGGAACACTCATAACAAGAGCATCTAATCCCATTAATACTACACCAACTGACCTTTATAAAATAGTAGTAGACAAAGACTCATTACTAAGCAGAGGGGAGCTGTGTGAGCTCGTCAACAGAGAGAACCTATAAGGTCATACCTGTAGCTGGATGACCTGGAGGAGGTCCTTCTTGGCCGCCTGGAAGATGGCGTTGAACTTGCTGTGGTGGATGCGGCCTGACTGACCTCCCCCGGCCTCCGTGTAGTGGTGGACGGCGGACGGAGTGTGTACCATGGTCACACTCTTCTTCAGAATGGACTGTCAGGAAGACAAACAGGAGGAGATCAAGACAACGAGAGAGACAGTATACCGCTCCGACGGTGCGACGTCTCACGGCTCCGTGGTCGTGTGCGTTCTTCTTCACGGACCTTATGTGCAGGAGGGCTTGGAGAAGGTGTTCCATCTTTGGCAGGGCCGGCCTGCTCGTACTTCTTGTTGAGGTCTGCTGATGACTCAGCTGCAAGGGGACGCAGTACTGAAAGATTTAGGCCTACTGCATTTGAGAGCACACAGCTATCTTTAAGAGCAAGCCTGGTAGGAAGCCTATTGAATAACTGTTTATACCTGTAACAGCCATCGGGGTTGACACGGAGCGAGACTTCTTATATTTAGGGCTCTCATTGAGATGTGCCATCTCAGCCTCTGTAATGACATATCAACAATGGGACTCCATTATTCGTTTGTGTATTGATTCTCTTTACAAGAAGCTTTTAACAAAAGTAAAGCCACGCATAAACAATGACAAAGGTAGGAATGTGTTGACCTGCTTCAGCGTGCCCCTGCGAGCCTCTCTCTGGACCATGGTCCTCATTCTGAGCTGTAGAGTGATGTCTCCGTAGAGTGCGGTGCGGGTGGACCTCCCCTACAAATTTGGCCACTGACACCATGGGAATGGCTTGGCTTACCTGCAACACACACACACACACATGCTTGTTCTATGGCAGTGACAGAAACGACCAAACTAGTCCTCTGCTTTTTGTATCGGGCTATAGATTGTTATCGTCCATTACTGGGTTGAACAGCTCCGTTGTGAGGCCAAGGTAGTTGTGCAGAGCCAGGAAGGTCACTCTCTGCAGGCGCACCATGATAATCTGCACAGGAGGGCAACAAGAGACACCAAAGATACAACGGTAGCAAAGAACAGAATCAGTACACACACGGTCAAGCTGAGGTGCTTCACACTACAAATAACTTGTCGATTTGGTCTTGTGAATTCGGTTACTTTGTTTTTTTGTACAAACTGATACAGTGTGAATACAGTGTCCTTAACAAGTTGCCATGCAACGGGATGTGCCACGTCCGATAACAGTACCTGTATCACTCTGACCAGAGTTTCGGGGTACTTCTCAAACACGGATTGGAAGGCCGCCGCTGGGAGACGCAGGACGGTGGTGGGGATGGCAGCCCTGGCTGAGACTGTTTTGTAAGGGGCCGAATAGCCCTGAAGTGCATTGGGTCAATAGAGACAGAGGATGGCAGAGAAAAAGAAAAAAATAAGTGACAGAAACACTGCAGATTTAAACCAGAACAAAGACAAGGGACCAAAAGGCTAAACCTACAGTGATGACATCCAGGATACTGAGCAGGCTGTGCACGCTGTCCCCAGCTAACACCTCCTTCACCACCGCATCTGTACCGTCCTGTAACACACACACACACACAAACAGGGCCTGCCCTCACTTCCATGTGTCTGTGTGAGCATGTAATGAAGGTGGCTGTCAACCAAAAGCTACATTTCACTGCTTGGCTTGATGAAATACCCTAATGCAATGTCTATGCTAATACAAAAATGGTCAACACCAGGCTTCTTACACTGTCATGGATGCAGAGTTCCAGACGGCCATCTTGCACCACATAGATGCTGTCGTCTGTGTCTCCTGGCCGGAAGAGCCCTTCTCCCTCGTGAAGCTGTACAAACACCATGTGACGACACAACTCCAGGAAGAGGGGCTTCTCAAAGTGGCCCAGTACTCTGGAGCGGACACACATACACCAAAAATGTGTCGCTCATAAAGACAATAGGCAACCAAAATTAAACATGCATCTCGCTGGCTTGTATGACTAAAAGCGTGTGTGTAGTATTTTCTCACCTGACATTTTTTAGCATGTACAGCACCTCCGAGGGCAGGTGAGAGTTCTGCACGTCAAACTCATTCAGGTCAGCCTCCAGAAGTGAGGGAGGAGGCTCTTTTGGCTGTAGAGTGGGGGGTTCCTTCCGTATCCGCAGGAACCTAACAACATAAGATACTGTTGGTTGACAGAGTGGTCACAGTGCTTAGTTAGAGTGTTTACCTAGTGACATTTCTAAAATAGTGACTCACTTGCGTGCTATAGACAGGACTTTTGTTCTCTTCCTGGTGCGCTGCCGTGAGGCTGAGGTTGAGCTGGGAGTAGAGGTAGAGGTTGAAGAAAGAGTTTGCACCTAGAATAGCAATAGAACGGTTTATTTTAAAATCCAATCCAGGAGGCCTGACAACTGCACAGTGAAATTCCACATTTGTTGCCATAATGAACTGACCTTTCTCATTATCTTCCTGCCATAAAACATCACTTTGTCTCTTTTCCTGAAGCGATAGTGAGGTGCGCCAGCCTCCTCCTCTGTAACACACAAAAAAAAATTCTGAATCCAAATCGAAAAACCAAACAATCTTACAATTGGTATATCTAGTCCAATTTGTAACTTGAAAGACACAAAGACAGAGAATACTTACTGTCCTGCATGTATCTTCTGTACAATAGGAATACAATAATACTAATAAAACTGACTGCTGCTGTGGCTCCAATTAGCACACCTGTCCACTGAAAAAACAGAGAAGCCATTGCTTTATGCTGATAAACTAAAAATACTAAATGTAAACTACTTGTTGGAACTTTAGATATTTATACATAGGGTACAAAGTTAAAAACTTTATTTGTACAGCAGCAAAGGTCAACTGTGTCAGCTACCATATTGTTTTCTGTCTTATCATCAATAAATTCCTGCATCTTTGCCCTGATCTCTCGTGGAATTAGGCTCTGAAATCGACCATGTGGGAAGAAAAAAACACATAGTGAAAAATTAAAAAACACCAACTGAGTCTTTTTGAGTTGTTTGAGAGTATTGTGACCAGTAAATTGATAATTAATGATTTAAAAGTTGTGCAGCAAGGGGTTAACATCAATAAAAAGTGCACCAAACTACTTGAGAGAGAGGAAGTAATGCCTTACCGGGTATATACTACAACTCTCCTCATCGTTGGCCGCCATCCTAAACAAACAAGGTATACATGTTAGGCCTATACAATTGACCCATCTTAAGTATCTAAATGTCGTTACTTGAAGATGCAAGACACACATCTGGGTAAAAGTGCACTGACCAGCCAGCAGTCTAAAAAGACCCCCAGGTCAAATTGGAAACATGCATTCTTACAACCACACAGTAGGTCATTTGGCTTGACAGACTGTTTGACAGAGTGCTGTTACCAGACACCCCCTGCACTCGCTCAGTGAAAGACACAGAGAGAAAGTCACAAGCTCATGAACAGGGAGTTTGATTCATTCACTAGAAGGCCTATTATAAAACGCATTTTTTCTCCAAATAAATGTCCTCTTTTGGCAAATGCATTTCTTCTGCGAGATGGGGATTGGACTTTTCATTGATATGCAAAGTAATTTTTACCCAAACGTATTCAACTTCAAATTAAAAATAAGCATTTATCAGGCTTGCACTGTAAAAAAGAATCTGCGGACTTATATTGTGCAAGATTTAAATACACAGATTTACCCATTACTCTTCGTGTGGCAGCTGCAGTTCTGAAACTCGCCCTCGCTATTCAATCAGACTTCGCTTGCTTTGTACCATTTGATCAAGCAAGATTGAGCTGAAAATAATAATAAATAGAACGATACTGATTTCAAAAAATCATAAATACTTACTTTAGGGTAGTAGCTAGTTCAATCACTTTCCTCACAGCAACTACTTTTACTTTGTGCCAATAATAAACTCTTCATGTCTGTGTTTACACGCAAACGGCAGTGTGAGTAACTAGGAATTTGATTGGCCATCACAAGCGCAATTGCACCAATCCTCAACGATTTTAGTTGGGGGTAAGGTTGTTCTGATGCTGTCAAGAGCGTAAGCTGCGCTCAAGGTGAGACATTGGGTTACAGTGCTGAGTTTACAATACCAAATAAGATACTTTTGTGTATTTTGTATTGTCGTTTTCTTGACATTTACGTTGCCCATCTTGAAATGTATATGTAAAAATATATCGGTAAGTATATTATAAGTTTTAGTTGGTTAATACGTGTCTGCGTGCAAGTGCCATGCTAGCATTGCGTGAATTACAAGCTCGATCCGCCAACATTAAGCTAAACAAATTCCTACACGTTTGATAACAGCTCATTAAACTATTCCGTTAGCTAGACAGCGGTTTCTTATGATAGTTGTTTTTTTCGTCAATTTCGCCTATGGTAGTTGTTTTTTCATCAATTTAGCCATCAAACAATAACAAACATCGTTAATATTACGAAGTAAATCATGTTTTTATCACTTGGCTAGCATGCAGCCGCTAGTACTAGATTGTATGTGCGCTGATGACTGACTGATCACAATAACATTGATAACATGGCCACTTTCTATTGCAGTTTAGGAGTTTGTTTGCATTGACTTGTTGCCTGCTCATTTTCAAATCGTTGTTGATTGTCCTAAGTCTATTACTATACATACTTTTTATGATTTCTACACGTTTCCTCTCTTCTGCAAGGTGAAAACGCATTGATGCAATGGGAGTTCTGTCAACACTTGCCAGGGGATTTATTAGAGGAGCAGATCGTATGGCTGAATTTACCAGCAAGCGTGGTTCAAGGACTCACTACAAAAGTAGAGGGGCACGGCCAACAGGAATCTTGACCTCAAGTAGAAAGTTCGTTCCTATACAGGCTATGATTCCTCAGTTTGTGGTTCCCAACTTGGAGGGGTTTAAGCTGAAACCCTATGTATCGTATCGCACCCCTTCAGGAACAGAGCCTCCTTTAACCCCCGAGGGCCTTTTTAATGAGGCTGTTGCCCCTCAGATTCAGAAAGACTTTGAGGAGGGCACTTTCAACCAGGAACAGTTGGACAAGTATGGATTTGAACCTTCTCAGGAAGGAAAGCTATTCAAACTTTACCCCAAGAACTTTGTGCGCTAAAGATATCCTAGTTATTTCATTAAAGGTAAAGGTAATCAGCATGGACTATGGACTGAGTGGTAGGGGGTGTTGAAGTTTATGTTGCAAAACATCTAGTGTGACTGAAGGCTGGGCCACTGCTTAGATAACATGGGACTCAATATTGTGAAACTTCTCTTTGCATCTCTTGCTAAGTAATTCAGTCATAACACAAGACATGTTACAAATATGTATTGAATTGCCTTCCTGAAAAAGAGAATACTGTGTGATTACAGCTGCAGTCACAATATTCAAAATGTAATTGAAATTGATATGTATTGACAAAAAAATGGGTCAAATGTATTGTTAAAACAAATAAATTGGATGTTTTCCCCTAAAATGTGACCTGTAATAAAAAGTGGTTATCACATAGTGCTGTGGGTGTCAGCTATAAACGTGGTGACAGTTTATCACTTTGATCATATATGGGTGGTAGGAAAAATACTGTAGGTCTTTCATGTGCAAACCATCAGTGATAGGAAGGTCTGTGACTGATGTATGGTCAATTATTCTAGGCAGCATAATCAATTCTATTTTGAAAACCATGCAGAATCACATTGACTGTAGACGATGAAAGCCCTAAACTCAGCTGGTGTTGGTTTTGAATGGTCAATCCTGATACCTCAAATAATCTATGGGTAGATGAGAAATCAAACCTCATCCATTTATTTCAGATAATAAGTCTACAGAGTCAGTTTAGCCAATGCTCCTGCCTGGTCTCCATCTCCCTCCTCCAGAGGTGCTATCCCTTTCTGAACTCGATCAGAAGAGGCTTCTTCTGGAGTCCAGTCCCAACGCCACACATGCAACATGTGGTCATAGAAAGAGCAGCTGGCCAGCAGGCAGGAAATGGAGGAACTCTCCCCAGCAGAGTTGGGAGGTGGGCCCGGTGCAGAGCTGCAAGATGGAGGAGTTGTGCTCTCAGGGATGTAGCGTCCTGAATCGTCCTCTAAGGAGGTGTCAAAGCTGGCGGTGGGAGACTCATACTGAATCCTTAGATGTCCACCAGTCTCCGTGTGGTACGGCTTGGGCTCAGAGGCCTGGGGTGAGGAGGGAGGAGGCCCCTCCGGAGACACACATGACCAGTCAGCTCCATAGGCCAGGGAGTTGTGCAGGATGTAGGAAGCCAGAATAGGACACGCTTCCCCACTGCCCTCTAGAGGGAGACATGATAATAACAAGGTTTCTAGACAGGCATGCACAGATGTCAAACCCCAAAACAATATTTATTGATATTTACAAAAAAACAAACTACATTCTATGCAGAACAGTAACCTGCCCTCGGCAAATGTTTTTTTCAAACTCACCAAGAGCCTGCTGGCAGTGAAGTATGTGGAAATCATTATGCATGCAGGCAGCCAGCAACAGGTGCTCTTGGGTAGGATGCCACTTTAGTCTCCACACTCCTCCCCCCATGGCGCTCTCACCAAGAGGCTGGCACATATTCCTACCATCCCACAACAGCACCTGCTCATCATAACTGGACACATAAAGAGCTAGAGTAAACCATCTATATTGATATACTATTACACTAGATCTGAACCCAGGAAGATGTTTGGTCTGCCTGGTTGGTTCCATACACATTTAGGTCTATTAAGAATACAATTAAATTTGCATGGAGTTGTCATGTGGTCATTACCTGCCTGTAGCCAGGATGTGCTCCCGATGTGGGTGACTGTGTATGCTGCATACACCCATTGAATGCCTTTATGATTGAGTGGTAAAACATTGCAGGGACAGTTAAATACGGATATTCTTAGTGGACCTCCTTACTTGGGTAATACAAATGCAAGTTGACATGCCAACAGTGTCCTTTCTCACCTCTTGCTGGTGAAAGTGGGGGAGGTGAGACCCATCCTAAGATCCCATCCCTTAAGCTTGCAGTCATCCCCACCTGGTGCGTTCCATTCACATGACAACACATAAACAAACAGGTTAGTAGTGTTTTAATGAATCGGCAGGTACAGTATGCAGCCAATTAAACATGAATTCACTAACTGGCTAAGGGAGACAGAGCAGACTGCATGTGACCAAACACAACATCTCTCGATCTAAATGCATAGCCCTAGACTTCTCTCAGGCAAAGTAGCCATTTAACATGCACAGACACCAAGAACATGTATTTGTATACACAAGGACAGAACATTTGATGTATGGCACAATGATTCTCTACAACAGATGCTGAATCTACAGCGTCAGTAGTATTACATTTGACATGGAACGTTACCAGAGTAGACAATCTGAGTGTCCCAGTAAGAGAACGCAGAGATCCACGCCTCAAAGTCGTGGGCCTTCCACTGGGAGACAGCTGTCAGACTGGCTTCCCTTAGAGACAGCACGTTGACGCAGCCCGCAGAGTCACTAGACACCACCCTCACATCACTGCTGCACATCGAGGAGACAGGCAGAGTTTGGAACATTCAAATGTAACCATGTATTTTGTTCTTGCTGTGGATAATGGCGTGTCAAATCTAAATGTCGCTTTTACGATGTCTGTTCTTACCTGTCACCTCGTCCAGTAGACCAGTCTAAAGACAGAGCCAAACGATCGGCTCCCAACTCCAGACTAGTCACTGTTTGCAAAGCCAAGCAGCCATTCTACTGAAGAGACAGGCCAATGAGAGTAGAAGCCTAACTCTAATAAGAATTTTTGCAAAACAAGACATAGCAGAAAGTAGTACTGTAGACTAACAGAAGTTATTGAGAGTCGTGATCACAAGTCTCTCACCTGACTATCTTTGAGGGTGTGCAGTTGAACCTCCCCAGTGGCTGTGGCCATTCCCAATAAGGGCCTCTCTGACACTAGCACATGACACCTAACAGTAAAGTAGATAAATCAATCAACCGCAACCTAGGCTAAGTAAGTAAACATCTTTGCAATTATTAAAAAGGGTTCCACATATCACCATTTCAAATCTAATATAGCTGAGGTGTCAATGCGCTCCAGTTCGGTGAGTGGTGGAGTCATGGATCCTTGTTGACGAAACTGAAACAGGTACAAACGGCCAACACGACTTGGTGTTGCAGCCTCCCCCACTGCCTAAAAGCACAACATAGACAAATAAAAGTGGCACATCAAATACAAACAATTTGGATTGGATGTACAGAATATGTTTATCTGGCCTGATTCTAGTCCGTTACAAAATTGGTAGTGAACAGTTTAAGGACGTGCCTTGAATAACTAAATATATTTGAAAAGCTGAGTTATTTTGGTTTTACCCCATCTGGACCCTTCTGGAGTTGGTATGTTCCACATGCTAGTATGTTGTGCCAATCAGGGACCGGGCACCACTCCACCGTGTCAGCACTCAGCTCGGTATCAAACACCTGCAGGTTTCGAGTCCTTGACTTCCAAGCCATTGAAAGTTGTGCTGCATACTGTACTGAAGCAGCATCTGGTCAGTGATTTTGAAAATCTATTTTAATCAATTTGTGAAACCGCTGCCAACAGACAGGCCATATATCCCCAAACACATCCTGTTAGCCAGGTAAACTACATTTGGTGAATGTCTTCAAAAACCAAAATAATAAAGACCTGTCAAATGCAAAACAGATTGAATATGCTAGTTAGCTAGCAAGCAAGCAAGCAAGCAAGCAAGCGCCACCCCAACACAACTCAAGATAATGCTATTTAGCTTTAGTATCTATGCTGTTTACCGTAGACACTCTCCTAAAATATAATAACAGACTACAACAAAGACTTTGCTAATAAACTAGCGTCTAACAATATTTTTGCATTGACTAAATTGTCCTGGAAGATATAACTCACGTGAAGCTCTAACTCTAAGCCCAACTCGGCTTCTCAACACTCACGTTCACTTCCTCAAATCCACTGCGTCTGCGCACAAACCACACCGTCGTATAATAGATTGTTGCAGTTGCAAAACATTAAAACATATCTGTAATTTGTCTAGAGGCAGCAACATCCACATGTTTAACAGAGTCACAAATCCAGTTCACTTAATAAACGTAATTGTTTGTCTTTATGGAATAGTTTGTAAAAATCGTATGTAAGCAGAAAATCTAGCTTCTGATTTGTAATGATTGGATACGTTGATAGTTTACGTACCTACGTCATTTCTTTATTTTTCCTGGTCTGTGAGCATAGCGTGAATGACTTCGTCGGGTCTCCATCAAGCCAAAATGAATATGGAAGAGAATCAAACGACATACTGTACTGTGCTTGATAAAAACGACCTGTCCAAATTCGTATGCTATATCAGTGTCAGTAAAAAGTCTGGTTTAGTCTACATTGGGTAAGTTGTTTGTCAGTCAAGTCAATTCCAATGTCCCTCTCCCACTAACACAATGTGGATCAGCACAAACAATGCAACTGCTCTTCATCTATTCCTAGTTTGACAAATGCTTGCGATGTGTGGATCACAGAATTCACGGAAGACTCGCTTAGACAATTTGTAAGTTTTTTTCATCCAGGAACAAATTACTTATTATGGTCCTACAGTAATTCTTTAAATATGACCGTTTATCTCACTAGCCATAATGCAATTTTAGGTCATTGCTGAGTATGAGTGGGTTTTAATGTTTTAAACTAAATTCTTGTTACAGCGACAGAAGTTTTCTTCACAATCTACAGAGGATTACATTTTAAAAATCAGGTAAAATACACTCGTATAGTCCCCCATCAAAAAAAACTAAAAACATCTTGTTTTGATGACCCTACATCTCCCACACCACCAACCACTCTATACAGGATCTTGACTTGTCTATGCTTCCCCAGGTCTGCATGTAGCAGCGGGAGACTGTCAGTGTCGGTGCTGGACACCATCGCAGTTCTTCACATTGGCTCCAGTTCAGAGAACCTGAGTGTGTCTCTATGCAGGCTGAGTGAACCAGAAGCCAGGGAGGAACTGACAGAGCTCTTGTTTAGAATGGTAGACAACATTACCCAGTCATCCACTGCAGGTGCCTACTTACGATTTGATGTTTACAGACAAGTTATTAGGGATTCACATGGTGGGTAGAATTCTGATGGTGATACCGTGTTGTTCATAATGTTTTCATGCTTCTCCCCTGTAGGCTCAGTTACAGCTTCACCATCTATCAGCCCCTTGAAAAGTCAGCAAAGACAAAACACAGGTACTGTAGTGTGCCGATACACGTTCTACGTAGGTTTCTTGCACTTTAAAACATGCGTGCTTTGGGTTACAGTACAAGCCTTGTTTCAGAATTTGAGCCAAGAAAGCGCCAACAAAATGGCCCCTCGGTGACTGTAAAGAAGCGACTTCCAGGAGATTCTCTTATTAACCCCGGAACTAAAAGGTATTCTATGGCAGAAACCTAAAAACACCACAGTCACCACTTCATCGCTGATTTGTGATTTTGTTATTTTCCTTACACTCTCTTTTAGAAAGCATCAAGCTACCGGGGTGGCCTTTGACGATGGAGACATTGATTCTTAAGTCATGGCGGATTTCTTTCCTTTTCTACCTTCATACTACAACTGCACGGCAGCAAAAGCGCATGAACGTTATTTTAATGCATGGACACAACACCGACCTATCAATACTCTCAACATTGTGAAATAAGTTGATTTTTAAGGACTAATGATTTTAATTCCCCATACAGTGAATGATAGAAAAAAAATTTAATCTGTGTTTTTAAGTCGACCCACTACACAACAGTAAAGCTTTTTAAAGGCTGTTGTAAATGTAGTGCCACTGTGAATCCATTAAGTTTTAAGCCATTATTGTCATGAGCATTTTAAGGTTTCTGTTTGTCTAATTACTGTTCTACCAAATAAATACATATTTCTCAGTCTCTAAATGTATGACTTGGAAATCTAGTAACCTTTCTCTTCACTTGTATTTCAGTTTCTATTCACTGTTGGGCTTTTAACTCCATGTACAGTAATTACATTTGATGTTTAAATAACTAGTATCTTGTTTTACAGAATTACAAAACTCACTTTTCTATTGATCATCTCATGAGCTCACCTGCTCAACCTACTTTAATATGCTTCAACATTAAATAGATTGCAAAATAAAAGGATTGTACTCCACATCTTGATTACATTCTAATGAACCATTAAATCCGTTTCAGTCACTCATTAAAAGAGTCCAGCATTCTGAAACAACTGTTTAATCAGACACAAGCCCATACATTAGTTCAAAATAATAAATCGGAACAGTTGCTTTACAGAAGAAGTTGACAGACATTCATTAAATATAAATATATATTCCCATTTCTTATGCACAGACATACACTGGATAAATTACAAAGCATTTAACTTTGGAGCAAAGATAAATTATTCTGCAATGAGGATTATTCATGATTGCATTGCACCTCACCTCAATAGTTGCTGGTGTCATACGCTACCTCATAAGTCTATTTTTACTCCCAATATACATTTATTAATGTACTGACCTTAATCAGATGGAACTGGTAGCATCCCTGATATAATATATTTTTTTACATGTTCACAGGGAGAACGTGTTAGTAACCAGTGATGGAAATCACAACAGTCTAAAGATGTAACCGTAAATTTGCTATTCCTTTAAACCATGTTTTATAGACCACTAAAGCTGCTGTTAGTTAGTGGTATGATCATTATTTAATCTGAGCCAAACTTAGTGTTCAATCAAAAGAAACTCATTTTATTTTTTAATATATTTAAAATAGCATTGTGGCCTTGAAGTAAGCAAAACAATTCACTAAATAAATAACAGTAACAAAAGTAATTTTACTGATTAATAATAACCCCTTAAAGTATGTAAACAAGTCCATGTAAATTCCACGTTTTCAACATTTTATGGTTGAAATAAGAAATGGAATTAGTCCATAAAACAGTAAGCATTAAGAATAAGACAGGGTACAACCGTATTATCACAAAACATACACCTCATGAAAATACCAGTTCAAATCACATGCCGACATACAGATTAAGGTAAATGTATCTACGATTCCTTTTCTAAAACTGAGCATTTTTCGCAAATGTGGTCCAAACTCTGAAAGATCCCTCTTAGAAACGACTTGCAAATCATAAAATGTGTACATCTTATTTTAAACAATAATTCAAGATCTGAGAGTTCCCTTTATCTCACAGTGATGGTAGTGCATTACTCTATTATTCATTTACCAGTATAGCTTGCTTGACCATCAGGTTGTTTAAACTGTTATTGACTATCTCTATTGTAAAAACAATTATTACACTGTGTCCCAAGTAGGATCTTAGTGGCAGATTCCAAGTCATTATTATTTATAAAAAAGCATGAAGGAAAGTAGGTGGGAGTGCCAAGGAGACACAACAATGTACAGTGTTAAAATACGTAGGCTTGGTATAAGGGAGGCACCATCAGGACAATGCTAATTCTCTCTAAGGAGGATACCAGTACAGCATTCCTCTTGGACTCTCAGTAAAGTGATTTTAAGGAAAGGCCAACTACTCAGAACATGGCACTTTCAAAGGTGCGCTTAGCTATCTGACATTCCAAGCATCAGTCCATAGACACTTCAATATCCAAAATAAATCCGTCTTCTTCCCACAGAAAAATATAGACTGTATAAGACAACACATGATTCAAATCATTCATCACAGCATGCTCTCAAGGCAGGTCAAGTTTGGGAACAGGATATTTCTGGTTACACACAAACACTAGTACTTTGGCAGGGAACAAGTTTGATCAAAAATAAAAGAAACTTACTTTGTCAAACATTAGATAAACGGTTAAATCCAAGGAGGCCTTCTCAGGAGTGATATGTAATTTTTTCAATCCATCAATCCATCATGTATCGATACATTCTCAAAAATAAATACTGTAACATTCCACGACTACATCTTTATTCAAATGCAAGCATTTCGGCTATTAGTGTTTTCCTTTAATATGTGCAATATGACCTAGCTTCCTAGTGTCACTCTAGCCTAGTACCATAGCTGGCTGGGTGACACTGAGACAGACTAGCCCGTTTAATTCTCCTCTGCCCTGTTACATCAAATCCGTTCTATTGGACTTAAAAGCCTTACCCCTCCCCTCCATTTGGAATTTGAGACTGAAATCCTCATACAGTGAATAACACTACACAGGGCTTTGGTCCTCTTAACAGTCAAACAAACAGGTCTATTACATTCTCTTCTTTGCCCCATATAAAGCGTTGAAAACCGTTGAATGCAGTTTTCTTGGCCTGTCCTTGTCAGACTGCTGTTTGAGTCAATCTTCAGCAGAGGGTGTCTGTGTTGAAGGACAGCTGCACCTGCCATAGAGATGAAGCACAACATTGAAAATAAATATACCATTTAGAAATATCATCACATAAACATAATTCGTATTTGCGAGTCAACTTCTCCCTGCCCTGTAAGAATCCGGATCATTCTTTTTTGTTAGATGGTGTAACCTGCCATGGCTTTAACATAACTCCCTTTGAATCTCACCCTCTCTTCCTCGAAGCTGATGAGCCCTTCGTCATCGTCACTCTCCAGCTCCTCAGGTTCCTCACTGACTAGGGCACTGAGCTCCGTGTTGGCCGCCCGGGGCCTCAGCAGGCTCATGATGCACTGCAGTGGCGAGTGGCCACCACCAGGGGGAGAACTCTCCTGCTGCTCCAGGTTGTCACTCTGCTTCTTGGCGAAGTTCACAAACACCTTTGGAGGCAGGAAGGGAGAGGAGAAGGTG
Organism: Galaxias olidus; assembly: GCA_026901105.3. NCBI lineage: Eukaryota > Metazoa > Chordata > Actinopteri > Galaxiiformes > Galaxiidae > Galaxias > Galaxias olidus. The sequence continues at coordinate 73,143 of JAPMUY010006216.1, forward strand.
CTATGCATGGTCTGTGTGACTCATAAATATATACATACCGATGTGGTGTGTACGTCTATGTATTAGATCAATATTACCTGTGCAACATGAGTCATTTTAGAAAATGTAATTAAAACACTATTTCACGACATTTCCTTTCTTATAGTACTTTTCTTCACTTTGAGTGACATGTGAGCTCTGTACAGACTCACGTTGTCCAGAGTAGTCTGGCTGACAGAGTAGTCCTCAATACCCAGCACCTCCACCACCTGCTCCATCTTACTGAACACCAGAGCCAGAGAGATCCGCTCGGACTTCAGCTGGTACTGGACCTTGGTGTGGTGTCGCTCCTAAGAGGATCAACCAGACCATGACAGAGAGCTGACATAGATAACTTTGAACTTTTCGTGTATTTTTTATTTTGTTTTGCTATGGCCGAAGCATTATTCTGCAAGTTGGTGGGATGGGTAGAAAACTGGGAGAGTTCTAAACACCTTTAGCACAGCTTCCGGGAAGTTCCTGTTGAAAAATCGGACCACCTCCTTGACACTGGAGCTGGTCTTGGTCCTCACTGTGATCATGTAACCATCACCAAACCTGAACAGGGGGAGGGAGCAATCAGTGTCAATCACAAATGATCGTCTCAATGTCCGTGTGCAACCTCGTTGACCGTGTAAACTTTGGAGCACACAGTGAGAACAACAGGTGTGTATATAACTTTATCCAACCAATAATAAAATATTAAATTAGAGAGGAAGCTGATAGGGGTAAGAGAGGACACTGCAGAGCCGTAGGGCTGCCAGCTGTCGCCATCGTGACTGGGTGCAGAGCCACACAGCCAGGTAAGGAGGCCAAGCTGGTGAGTGTAACCCCCTGACCTGTTCTTTAGGTGCTGGATGCTGCCAAGACACTTAAATCTGCCGTTGACCATGATGCCAAGTCTGGTGCACAGAGCCTCGCACTCCTCCATACTGCAGAGACAGAGAGACGTCGGGCCTGGCTTATTATACATTTGCATGCGGCATACTTCAGCGTTTCATACTGCGTTACCGTAGGCAATGTGTGAGATCATACAATACAGCCGTTCAAAGGCCAAACGTCTCACCTGTGTGATGTCAGCACCACAGAGCGTCCCGTCTTGATGATGTCAAGGATGAGGTTCCAGAGGAATCGGCGAGCCCTGGGGTCCATTCCGGTGGTGGGTTCATCCTGCACAGTCACATTCAACACCATCAGAACACTTTTTTTTTATCATCACTCGAGTTTACTTTCACAACACAATATTTGCATGCGTAAACAAGCTTTTTATATTGATAATTCTAACCAGGAATATCAGGGAGGGGTATCCAATGAGAGCGATGGCAGTAGACAGCTTGCGTTTGTTCCCTCCACTGTAAGTGCCGGCAGGCTTGTCAGCATACTTGGACAGCTCTAGTTTCTCCAGTGCCCACTGGACCACCTGAGGAAGGAGTGGGTAAAAATCAGTGGGCGCAGAATACCCATATCTTGTGTTGGTGCATTTGTGTGTGCTAAGGTTGTGTGTTGTGTATACAACATTTATAATGTTCATACAATATTAGTTCTCATGCTGAGGTCTGTGCGTGTGCGTGTGTGCGTGTGTGCGTGTGTGCGTGTGTGTGTGTGTGTTAAAAAGAGACCGACCCTCTCCTGGTCCTTCCAGGGGATGCCTCTGAGCCGTGTGTAGAGCTCCAGGTGCTCTCTGGCCGTCAGGTCCTCAAACAGAGCATCAAACTGGGGGCAGTAACCGATACTCTGCTGCACCCGGAGCAGTTCTTTCAGGATGCTACACACGAAGACACGACCCAAGGTCACGGAAAGATCCATCGAAAACAACGTTCCCTCCAAGCACCGCACAGATGGCGAGATGAGGCGATTTTAGGAACATAATAATAATAATAATAATAATAATAAATCAACATTCAAATGTATAAGACATCCTGTATGGAATTTTGAACGAGAAAGGCCCCCTACCTGTTTCCATCTATGAAGGCCTCTCCCCCAGTGGTGCTCTCATCCCCCGTCAGCATCTTGAAGGTGGTGGTCTTCCCGGCTCCGTTCACCCCCAGCAGCCCAAAGCACTCCCCAGGACGCACTCCCAGACAGAGCCGGTCCACCGCCTGGATACGACCCATCTTTCTTGACTTATACACCTAAAAAGATGTTTGGAATTCACGTTTTAGAACCTACAATGTATTATATAGACATCATAAAAGTAAAAAATGCTGTCTGTAGAACTAATATCAAACGTATTGTACAAAAGTAAAAACTAAACATTGGTTAAGCTGAGTTTGCTGCTGTGGATGGACTTCATAAACGTCAATTGAAGTATGTTAGCTTAGCCGTGAGGCCGTCAGACCTTTGTGAGGTTGTCAATCTTCAGCATGTCGTTGTCTGCGTCTCCCCTCAGCACCCTCCGTCGCTCACAGGCCACGTCCACATCATCGTCCTCGATGGGCTGGCTGCTCACCGGCACTCTCCTGTTATAGACGCGCACACACAGTCAGGTCAGAGAGGGCCATAGTGTAATAAGGCGCACGCACGCACGCACGCACGCACGCACGCACGCACGCACGCACGCACGCACGCACGCACGCACACACACACACCCAACAGAAGAGCCCACTCACTGGGGTTTCCTGAGGAAGTTATACTGGCAGAGGATGGTGATGAGGAAGCCGACAAAGCCCTCGATCGTCATGGCAACCAGTCCCCGTGTCACAATGTCCCACTCAAACGGAGACTTCATCTTGTCAAACTGGCCTGAGGGACACAATCAAGAGAGAAAGAGAAAAATTTTGCATAATTGAGAGAAAATGGAAATAACATCTGAAGGGGAATATGCTCATCTTGGATATCTACCTATTTTAGCATAGTACTCATTGATGTACTCATTATAAGCCATCTCCATCAGCCCGTGGCCGAGGTTGTAGTTGGGGAAGATGAGGAAGCAGGACTTCAGGTAGCTGTTAACTAGCTTCAGGTCCTGGAGAAGACAAGAGCAACACCCATGAAACCTTATGATCCTAATAAAACGGCTCCCCTCAGTGTGCCATTAACACCGAATCAATGTCACATTGATTTTATGTCAACTTTTATGTCAATGTGTCATGAGCGTGGGAGAGCTTTTCATTTTTAGCAGGGATTTAATGTATCTATCCCATTGTGACGGCTCCCTTGCTTGGGAAGCGGCGAGCGCTCCACCTCGTCAGAGTGATCGGGCCGTGCTGGATGGACCGCCCACCTTGTCGTGCTCAAAGAGCTGGAGCAGGAAGGTGGCCACGGTGGCAGTGATGCCGATGAAGAGGTTGATGACTATGAGGAACACGTAGGCGGTGCTGGGCACCTCGAACCAGAAGGAGGCCGGGTACATGATCGGAGTGATGGACCATCTGGGTTAGAAAGAGGGACATCCAAAGGGAACAGCGTTATGGTTCGTACGGCCCGAGACATTACAATAAGTGTTCCGTAACCACTGAATATTCAGAGGAGTATCACCACATTGTGAGAGGCAAGCATGAATAATGCATTAGTGATCATACCCTTAATCAAGGGCACTCTCTTTTTTTTCCTGGTCACTTGAACCGGGAAGATGGTTTTCGATGGATTCTTCATTAATTAACATATAAATGAGGATTGGGTAATAAAAACGCCGGGGGAAGGTGCATCCTGCCAGCCTGAATTTGCGAGTGTTCTGGCGACTGTGCGTTTTCTTGAGGGAACTTTAAGAGTGGAAAAGACTGGCGGCGACAAGGAGCAGAGAGACACTGCGTCGGCATCACTCACCCGTAGAGCAGGAAGAGAGAGAGGACCGCGGGGAAGTTGGTGGGGGACGTGTAGGCGGGAAGGTCGAACACAAACAGGATGAGGACACAGCACGTGGCAGGGACCAGATAGTTCAGCTGACAGCCGCATGGGGCAGAGAGAGAGAGAGAGAGAGAGAAGTATCCGTTAGTTCCAAAAAATAAACACACGCTCTCATTCAAATATTCATACCCAACAGCGGGACACAATTTCCTCAGACACAATGCTCTCCCAGTAACGAGCCCACGCTGGTCCACCTCACCATGTCCCAGATGTAGTTGGCCAGCCAGTAGATGACGGGGTCGCATCCGCTGACAAACTGGAGGTGCTTGGCCTTGGTGGACTTCTCCGCCACCAAGAACACCACGAAGCTGGCTGGGACGAAGGACATGGCCACGATGATGAAAATGGCTATCACAACGTCCGTGCCTTGCAGTCTGGGGGGAGGTGTGGCAGAAACATGGGCTCAAAAACATCTCAGAGACATTATGTTGCTATTTGAATTTTCGATGGAGAAACGCTTACAGGTAGTCCAATGAGAGGCTGGCGCTGGTGCGATTCATTGGATGATTGGTCAGTGTGATGCCTGTGAAGAACAGCCACAAACACACATAGTAAGTATGCACACCCGCATTAAGCAGCAGTATAACAGACGCCTCTATAAACCCTTTGGCTACAGTCTGTCTCTTACCATAAGCAGCAGGGTTGCCCTTGCCCATGGGAAGGTTGGCGCGGAGGATGGCGTTATTGAGGACATTGAGATAGGTTGGCATGCTGTGGTACCCTTTATTGTTGTACAGCACCTAGTGAGAAGATTCTTTGATGTCAGCAATATATGCACAGTAAAGTGACATTCCAGTCAGGAGTCTCGAAGGGTGTTCTCCTACCTGAGCTGACCTGCGCACCGCTATCTTTCCCACCATGGGGGGTGTCTTCCTCCCAAAGGATGCTGGGATGGACTTCTGTATGTTTCCCACTGTGATTCCACCGTATCTGAGGCAGAGAGAGAGAGACGTGTGATGAATATAAAGGTGTGTGTGTGTGTGTGTGAGGGACACAACTAAATGGAAACCAGGTGTATTATATACATGAAACAAGAAACCCCATTAATTAATTGATGTGAACACGAACTTTACCTGTGTAGCCGCAGTCTGTCCGAGGTGTAGAGGAGATACTCGGAAACGTTTCGCCCTGTAATGTCCACCAGGATGTCCCCCGTCACCACCTTCATCAGGGGGGGCCGGCCCCCCACCCCACTGGGGCAGGAGAAGCCAGTCCCCTGCATGGAGCAGATGCAGCGCACCGGCTCCCGGATCGACAGGGGCAGCGGGGGTGGAGACGTCGCAAGCTCTGAACAAACCAAATACACGCAGCACTCGATAAGATGCTAAAATGCCCCTTCGCTCATCCATACAAAAACATGTATAAGATGCTGCAATGTAGTATACACATCGTGTTGAACAGCGGACTCATGTCAACACAAAGGGAAGGAGGTGGCGGGGGCCTCACCGTGGACAGTGGTAGGAGGGGTGGACGTGTAGTTCCACAGGCCGTCCTCGAATCGAGAGTCCGGGTCGTCGGAGGGGGCGGGCGAGGGCGGAGGCGGTACAAAGTTGGAGAGGGGCACGCCCTGGGTGAAGGAGTCCAGGCACATGGAGTCAAAGTAGCGCGCCGCCAGGGTCTTGGAATTGTTGGCGCTGGGGTTGAGGGTCTGGGCCAGCTGGTCCAGGGTGCTGTTGAAGGGCGTTTTGAGGACACAAGTGGCGCCCACGCCCGAAGGCAACCGGAGCGTGTTGACTATCTTCTGGGGACTGGCGTCCAGGGACAGCTTGCTCCTGAGAGAGTGATAACACAGACTGGCTTTAAAAGCAGCAGGAAGAGAGCCTACTTTGGTAGTCTATGTGTGCATACTTGAATGTTTTGCTTACAAATAACTTACCATTTCAATGCTTCATTTAGATTTTGTGCATCTGCTATTTTATAACAATATGTAACTGTAATATGTAAAATTGTAGCAACTATTAAATAGAATAATAAAAAATGCATTTTGTGTTTTTTTGCAACTGTAGAAATAGATTGTTGATACTCTGAGAAACCAACCTGCTCTGGGGCCGGTCTTCGTTGGCATACGGGATAAAGTTTCCCCGAGGCTGGGTGTAATTATGGTACTGGGAGGGAGACAGAATGAGTGGTGGAAGGTCTCCTGAAAATAAAACAAATAAAAACCCATTATGTCAGTGTCCTAATCAATGACCACTTCACTAGGCCCTGAGAGCTGTCGTTTTTCCTCACCTATCTCGGGTACGGACAGAGCCACAGTCATGGCCACGCACACAAAGAAGGCCGGCAGCAGGATCTGAGAGAACATGCCCTTGGTGTTCCTCTTGGCACAGTGGAACCTCTTGACGATGAGGCCGTGGAACTGACGCAGGCGCAGCCACCAGCCCTCCAGCTTGAAGCTGCCCTGTCCCTCCAACACCACCAGCTCCGGGGACGAGGGGTTCTCTGCATCTGCATAGGGGGGCAACATCCAGTATGAATCACTTCCTCCTTTCTCAGTATGTAAAACTAACCAAATCCCCCCAAAAATTACGTTTCATTTGGCAATAATTAGTTAGGGTTAGGGTTAACCCTAACAACTTTGGGCGGTGGTTCGCTAAACTAGCGTAGAACCCTCTGTGTTAGCGATAGCTACTGGTGTAGGCTAGCGCCCAAAGCCAGCCCACCCTTACCCCTTAGACTGGACGAGTCTGGCTCCTGGCCACTGTCGAACAGAGGGCAGTAGTCTCCGTAGAAGTCGGCGTACAGCCCGCCCTCGTCTCCCCGCACGGAGCCCAGGGAGGAGGAGGAGGACCTCAGGGAGGACTGGCTCTGGCTCAGCCTGGAGTTCATCACCAGGTTACTCAGCTCTACCTCCGGCCTGCCGCCCCCACCCGGGGGTGCAGCTTGGCCCTGCGGAGCCCCGATCACCCCCAGGCCCCCTGCCACCGATGTAGGCTTCCCCACCGAGCTTCCCCCCGGGGAGTCTTTCATATCTGTGGCAGGAGACTGAAGGATTAGCATTTTGCCAAAACGCTACAATCCATGAAAGCCCTGATGGCAGCAGTTTTCTTTCACTAGACAGCCGGACATTGTATATTCAGCAATAAATCTGGAAGTGTCTCGACTAATAGCGATCATTTATAGGCCCCCTCTAAAAAGTTCCATTGATTAGTTAGGCAGCAGACCAAGACAGCAAGCCCCGGGGCGGTCTCACCAGCATCGCTGTTCTCCAGGGACTGGTCCTCCTCGGACACCTTGAGGAAGACCTCCTCCAGAGTGGTGTCCATCACGCCGAAGCTGGTGAGGGCCAGGCTGGCCAAGCTCTGCTCCAGGGCCTGTGGGGGTCACAACGGGAGAGGGGGCTTATGTAGGTGGAGCTGACTACACACTCACATGAATTACTTTCATTTTCGCAATTTTTTTCTATCGTTTAATAATGAATAATTCATAAGGTTGTTCATTTTCAACATCTGTGTTAGTGCGTTCTATTGAAAATCAGAACACAGTATTGTGTATTTTTTGAGTCTTCGCGTGCTTCAGCGTAAACCCATCGACGCGAACCTGAAAGAGCCTCTCGAAGCAGCCCTTCTTGACGGCCTCCGAGGGCAGCACGTAGGACAGCTCCGTGTTGGAGTCGGACACGAGGAGACAGGAGGCCACAAACTGGCGGATGAACTGGGTGACCCGCGCCTCGGAGCAGGGGGACAGGGAGGAGGACGGCGACTGAGAGGAGGGAGGCTGGGGCTGGCTGCCCTGGTCTGGAGGCGTAGCGTAACGCATGATGGATGGAGGGTAGGAGGAGAGCCCAACCAGAAAGAGCAGAAGAAATGAGAAAGGGGAGTTAGAGACTCCCGACCGAGGCTGAGAGTACAGCAACAATGCCCGCTCTGAGGCAAAGAGAAATCGAGGCGTGTTTTCAAACAATTCATCATCTTCAGAATGAAAGCATAAATATTTTGGGAGGGAGGCGTTATTGATAAGGCACTAAAAGGTGGCAACAAAATGTCTTCTAAAATACTGCAACACACACACGCACACACACACACACACACACACACACACACACACACACACACACACACACACACACACCTCTGCCTTCACTCTGCTTCTTGACCAGCGTCAGTTTGTATCCGTCTCCGTAAGTGCTCTTGAGGAAGAGGGGCGAGCCGCAGCACTTGAGCTTGCCGTGGGAGATGATGGCGATGCGGTCCCCGAGCAGGTCGGCCTCGTCCATGTGGTGGGTGGACAGCAGGATGGTGCGACCTGGGAGCACAAAGGAGCGTTACGTGACGGCCACGGGCAGATGGAGCGCCCCTTTGCCCTGTGCCCAAAAGGAAAGTCTGCTTCCAAACTAAAACAGTTTCGTCAAGCCAAAATCGAAAAAGAGCCCTGCTCTAACACAGAATTGATTTATAAACACAGAGTGATTGAATCGATGTGGAAATGAGCTACGAACGAGCTCCATCTCTAACCCCGTAAGTACTGATGACGTCGCCCAATCTCACCCTGTTTGTACTTGAGGATGAGGTCCCAGATGGCCCGCCGGGCGTAGGGGTCCACCCCCGCCGTGGGCTCATCCAGGATCACGGCCCTGGAGCCCCCCACAAAGGCGATGGCCACCGACAGCTTCCTCTTCATCCCACCAGACAGCGTCTGCACCAGACTGTGGCGCTTGTTGGACAGCTCCAGATCCTCAATCATCCTGGATCAGACACACAAACACACACACAAACACGGGTTAAAAGGCCGGGGATAACCGTACGTGTCAAGTATAGACGTAAAAGGTTTGGCCATACTCCTGTAACGCTATGCCCATAGGCGGCCTGCTGTACCCACTTGTCCATCTCCTTGCGAATGTCCTCCTCCGCCATGCCCTTGAGTCTGGAGTAGAACCACAGGTGCTCCTCCACGCTGAGCTTGTCAAACAGCACGTTGTGCTGCGGACACATGCCCAAGTTCTTGCGAATCAACTCCATCTCCGTGCGGATGTCATGGCCATATATGGTGGCCGAGCCGGAGGTGGGCGGGAACAGGCCGGTGAGGATAGACCTGATAGGCCAGGGAAAGACCATAAGATGTAAGCCATTGTGAAAGACAAAACAAAACAAGTGAACCGGTTCTGTGTGAGTCAAGTGTTCTGTATGGATTCACACACTGCTAATTGGAGGAAAAAGACGTTCACGAGAACATGAAGTTGTCCTCAAACAATGAGGATCCACAGATATGTTCCCCACGATGACCTGGCCACTCAGACACACATGGGCACACACTCATTGGGCCCTCTTACATAGTGGTGGTCTTGCCAGCGCCGTTGTGTCCCAGGAAGGACACCACCTGGTTCTCATGGAGGTTCAGGCTCAACTTGTTGAGGGCCAGCTTGCTGCCCGTCTTGTAGACCTTGGTCAGCTTGTCGATGCACACCACCAGGGGAAGGTGGCTGGGCTCCTCCTCAATGCCACGCATCTCATCTGGGAGGAGAGGGGGGGGGGGGGGAATAAGAGGCCTTGGGACATGGGAGACATTATCCTTGACAATAATGACACATCTGTATAATTTACATTTAAATTCCCTCTGGGTGGTGCCAATAAAACCGTACACACATAAATACACGCTATCATCAGCCTTCAAACTGACCTTGGAATAAATAAAAAGCCAGAGAAAATTGGGGTGTTTAGGAGTAGGTCAGAGTATCCCGCAGTGAGGTTATTTATATCTCACCAGAGCGCCTGTGCTCCATGGCACACGCCTGGTCCTCCTCCATCACACTGAGCCGGGCGGCGCCGCCCCCGCACCACGGCCAGTCCCACGTCTCCACACGCCCACTGCCCAGCCAATAGGACTTCTGCAGGGGGAAGTACCAGGGGCGGGGCAGGCCGTACATGCCTGTGGGCGAGCAGAGACGAAGGGGAAACCATGACTCAGAGAGAAGCCTGACACGTATAAAAATAACATCAAGGAAGACCTTGACGTCTGGCTTACCTGGGTGAACGGCCTCGATGTACCAGGTGAGGACCCCATACACGCTGGCGTCGATGATGAGCATCATCATGGACAGGCCCAGGTTAAAGTCGTCCCCCTCCACAGGGGACTGGTTGATGGTGCGCCACTGGATGCCCACGCCAGCCACCTCGTACAAAGCAAAGTACTTGGAGCCCAGGCCAAAAGCAGTGGTGGACATCAGAGACTGGAGAGAGGGATAGGCATACAGTCTAGTTCCAACCAAAGTAACTCATAAAAAATACTTACCCCTTTAAAGTTGTCACCATAGATCATGAGTACAGTATGTTGCCTCTATCCGAACAACAACAATGGTCTTGTTCCTTGTTTTATGCAACAGTAGAGTGGAAAACGTGCTTACGGCAATGCACTTCTCAAAGGCAGTGATCTTGTCGTGGGCCACCTCCTCCCTGATGGCCACGTACATGTAGGGCACGTAGCTGAGGAAGTAGATGATGCCCCCGCAGGCGGACGCCAGCTTGGCTTTGGAGTAGATCACGGACACCAGGAAACTGTCCGGGGAGACACAACGTGAATCGGTCACCAGCCGTGCTTGGTCGGTCTATTGCATATAGCAGAATTTTTTGGCTAATTTATGAATGGGTCTGAATGTATACAACATTATTGCAACAGAAGCCAAGTCCATAACCTTGGTTCAATGATGGGGAACACACATCAGTCAGATTCCCTCCGACTCACGCACGACTCTCCTCCCTTACCAGAACATGATTGTGGCGATGGCATAGATGGTCAGGAAGAGCCAGATGATGAAGGGGTCGCTGTGGAGGAGCACGCGGCCGTACTTCAGGATGGCGGTCAGCGCGGTCACCGAGATGGACAGCTGGACAAAGCCGGTGATGAACCAGGCCACCCAGTGGACCACGTTGTTCAGGCCCATCATCTTCATCACCTACGGGGAGGGAGGGGGCAAAGGAGGTGGGCGGATGATGCCTGTTACTTACGAGCTGCTCGTTATGGAACTGACGTGCCATCTTTTTCCCGTTCGTTGAGAACTTTTAATTCATCATTGAATCAGTGGCCTGTGCTTGTAGGCTGTCTCACCAGGAACAACTTTACTCAACAAGTGGGGTTAAAAAAAAAATACTTAAGGGATAAATTCCACAAACAAATATGACTTTTGCCTGCAGATGGCACACAAGAGTTATGCCTGAGGGATGAGTGACATCATCCTGCTACAGGTTGTGTGTAAGGACATCACCAACATGCCCAGGAAACAATAGGCAAACAAAACTCTCTCTATACATTGAGACTCAGAGGCAGGTAGGCAGAGCGATGTATATGGAGATAGACTACGAGAGGTCTTAAAACCGCATCAAGACAGGCAGACAGACCTCTTTGAGGCGGTGCTCCTTCTCAGCCACAATGTGCTGAATCATCATGGCCACAGAGTAGACCCAGGAGATCACCATGCAGAGAGGCATCATGTGCTCGATCACAAACAGGAAGCTGGGGAGTGGGCCAATGAGAGGGCCGTTGGGTCATCACAACCACGCAGAGTAAAACTAGGACAAACCAACTAGAGCAGGGCCATGGAGAAAGAAGAAGAGGGAAAAGCTTTCTTACTCGTCTCTGGTGTAGCAGGGGTAGGGGAACATCTGAACGTAGTTCCCCGGCTCGACCACGTCATGGCCCACAAACGTATTGATGATGGCTCGTTCCATCATGTCTGAAAGGAGAGACATGCAAAAGTGAAACGTGATAAGCGAGGGAGCAATCACGGCGGTCCGTAAAAAACAAACCAAAAAAAAACCATTCCATTCCAAATACCTCGCTAACAAACGAGACAGCCAAAGAAAGTAGGGTGAGTGCCAGCGTGCGATATCAACCGCGGATTAAACCAACGCCGTTGTCTCTGCGAGTCCTGGCTGCCCCTAAATAGACCCTTCAGTCTGCCGTCTCAGTTCCAATTTGACTTAACTTGGTCGCAGCTAAGTCACTTTTCATTACTCTTACTGCTCCTTAAATAAAATATGACTCATGGTGAGAATCTGCTTTATGGGCACCTTACATTGGCAACCGGTGCATGTGTGCCTACCTCAAGATCCCCACCGTAAGCACTTTACCTGAAGGGAACTTTAGCTTTAACAAACTCAACAAAAGACACCGGACAAAACTACTTCACCTTACGTGGACCCAGGCCTATGGGTTGATTTATTATTAGCTAGAACGAGAGGGCAAGTGGGAGATATTTTTCAAAGCTTCTTTCGTAAAAAAATGTTTCTCTCTATCATTTCATTTGCAAGACATGCTAACAGAGGTGCATTCCTGTCACTCACCCTGTATCCAGACAAAGCCGTAGAGGAAGTAGAATTTCCCGCCCGTGTTGGGTCCCGGCCGCCAGTAGGCCCGGCGGATCTCGTTGGTCTTCTCCGTGAAGCTGGAGTTCTGCCGGATCTTGTAGAGAACGTGAGGAGGCAGGGATCCATCTCTGTTGGTCTGGAAGATCACACCTCGAAAGGGAAAGGGACAGCCAGCGCGCTTATCGCCGCGGTTCGGCTTAATTAACCTTCATAATTATCTGTGCGATTAGAAATAGGATTGGCTCCAGTGCGATGCTGTGAGGCCATACTTCTCACATTTAGCCCAAGTGGTCCCTGTAGAACTATCTCCGCCACAGCAAAGTTAACAATTTGCTGGAGCCTATTATGTAATGCATGTACATTTCAAAAGGTAATATACTGTATTAGCCACTGAGGTTAGCAGTGAATTGAAGTCAGCCTCCCACCTCATTGCCAAGCTATACTCACTGGCAAAGACAGAGATGTTGTCCTGGTAGGCTTGGTTCAGTGTGTAGTTCACAATGCTGTCCTCGTCAGGGAAGCCCTTGAAGATGTCCACGCTGACCTGGAACCCATGGGGACAAGACAATCTCCAGTCACACTCCTCTGAAGTAGGCTCACTGTTATTTAGTTAGAGCCAGTGCGGAGACGGGCCCGGGGAACTCATATTACTGCCCGCTCGCCATCTCAGGTCGGGAATCAATGAGCTTATGTTTCAGCCTTCTTCCTGTCGGAGTCTAAGTCAGAGTGCCAGCGTCAACAGCTGTCTGTCTGCCACCGCCGTCAATAGGGGCTGAAATAATCCCGCTGACCTTGAGCAATGACCCGATACTGGGGGCGCTCGTCGCCTCTCTACTGACAGAGGGGGAGACGGTCTACACACGTCTGGCGGTGGACACGGGCTGTCGTCGGCCACTGACCTTGGACATGAAGTGCGTCCAGCCGCAGGCGGCATTGTCGATGGTGTCCAGCTGCTCCAGCAGGGTGGAGGTGTTGGGCAGCGTGTAGTTGCCCTCCAGGAGGCCCTGCATCAGCTCCATGTCTGTGGCATTCAGGAGCTCCGGGTGTCGGCGCAGCTCCGACGACAGCTGGTGGAGAGGCACGGGGGAGGGGGGGGGGGGGTTAACGTTCATGAAGGAAAACCAGGCTAATGTGCCTGAAATAATAACTCTCTCTTCATTCATTCATGCTCTGCTACTGTGAGTAAACGCTGTTGCAAAATTGCCATCGTATTTTGGGTGAGTAATGTAAAAAGGTGACTGTAGTATGAGACTGAGGTGAAGCTAAGTGTGGGACGTGGCGTTTGGTCGGAGAGAAGGGCCTGGGGTTTACCTGACGCAGCCAGGCCAGGTGGTTGTGCGCTTTCCCGTCCTCTAGGTAGCCACGGAGCTGGGCAGAGATGTTGAGCCACACCCGAGCGTAGTGACTTACGTTGCCCACGAACGCAAACGTCTCGTTGGCCTGAGGGAAAGAACGCCGTTAGCCAGCTCTTATTAGATCTCCCACTCCTATCGCAGTCATCGACCAGGCCACTGCTGTCTGGAGACCACTTGTTCAGATCAAAGATCCATCGACAAGCCGCCAATAACGAGCCGTCGGCAGTCACTTGTTTGAGCGGAGAATCAAAAGGTCAGTGGCGTTCTCTTTTTAGTTGGTCCTCCAGAGGAAGAGGCAAGTGCAAGACTAAGGCATTATTTCTTCAATTATAAAATGGATCAATAGACAGAGACAAAAACCAGCCAGTGACAGCCACGTGATTGAAGAGAGAATTTATGGCCAGTTGGTTTGACATTACGCTATAGTCAGATCTCTAGGTGGAGGGGGCTGGTCTATAAATTACGGTAGACAAGCATGGTTTCAAAAGGTGGACAGTCAATCTACTTCACCGTAGCACTCAAATTTGACATTTGCCAAGAAAGGCATTTGTGCATTATAACCACAATGATAAGAATATCATGGCGAATTCAGACACACTACTTGCCTTCTGAATTACTTTATCCACCTCGGAGCCAATGGGGGAGTAGAGGATTTTGGGGTTTGTAGTCATCAGGTGCACCAGTAAACCCAGATTGCGCTGTTCTTTGCTGGTGAAGCCCAAAGAACTCATGTTCCCCTGCTTCAAAGCCTCTGGTTCAATGATCCTGAAAGAACAATTACCAAACCCTGTTTAACAATCTTCCGACTTGTCAGCAAAGTTTCTGCGTACCCCCTCGATGAGAACACAATCGAAAGTAAAGCGAAGTGTTTCTGTTCTCCTACTTTATTCCATAGAAACCTCTATAAACCACCGGCCCTCTTTCCTTCTGTCTAATATGAACGTGAAAATAGAATCGACAACAACATTCCCACACCTGTTGTTCCCACACAGAATAGGCTGCAGTCCCGCCCAGAGCTGCACGAAGGCCGAGAACTGGGAGTGGGGGTTGTCCGTCTCCTCGTTCCCGGGGGCCGCTCCCCCCGCCCTCCCCTCGGCCCCCTCGTCCCCGTCCTCTCCCGGGGCGTCGGTGGTGTTGGGGCCCCAGGTGGTGGTGTTGAGGGGCCAGGCCGTGACGTTGGTGGGCGAGGGGGCGGCGTGGCCGGCGCAGGCCCCTTTAGGGAGCAGGCGAGCCAGGCCTGAGAGCAGGTCCACGTCCTTGAGGAGCCTCTCCACGTCCGCCAGGTCCTTCAGGAGAGCCCGGAGGTGGGACTGGGTCAGGGCGCTGGAGGCGTTGACCTGCTCCAGGTGAAGCTGGAGGAATGGACACACACACGAGGGGAGTATGAGAGCGAGGTCGACACAGCCACGGAAGAAAAAAGAGGGAGATATTTCGTATTCAAGTCCAGATGCAAATCCTCCCGAGGCTGTTCCCTCGGTGGAGGCTGGACGAAATGCACTTGAACCTGGGGAGTAGCCTATCAAAGAGCCCATTGTTCCCCGGTACTGAACCTTTTCCACAACGCTCTGTGTGTCTAGCTGCTCTCGCAGCTCCTGGCTCAGCTCGCTGAAGCGCTCCGCCCTCTGTCCCTCCCCTCCACCGCACACTAGGCTGCGATAGGCCTGCATCGCTGACCGCTGCTTCTCAGGAACCAATAGGATAACGCTCAGCTCACTGGTCCCGCCCTCCCCGCAAGTGAGCATTTCCAGCATGGCACCAGTCAGGAGAACACCCTAAAAGAGAATCGACCACAAAATAATTCCTCTTAAAATAATTTCCCCACCACCAACAATACCACAGTCATGTAAAGTATTCGTTAACCCCATATAAATTGGAAAGGAAGATATAGTTAGTTTCAAACTGAGGAACAGGGACTTAAGTCTATTGTGGAGAGACTATGGCAAATGTGTATGGACACCGCAGGGGGGAGGAGAGAAACAATCCCCCGGCCTACACACCTCCACCTCCTTCAGCCCCTGGGGGTCGTAGGTCTGGTCTCTCCCTCCTCCAGTAAGGCCTAAAGCCTGGGACATGATTTTAAACAGAGCCCGCCTGTGGGCTGCTTTGGTTGGATCTTGTAAAGCCTTGTGGATCAGCCCACCACCCAGACTGTGTAAGCCTCCTAGGATCTTCTCCTGTGGGAAAGAGAGGATCAACTCAAAATATAAACCCATTTTCAAACTGTATTCGTGAACTACGAAGTATGAATCGGGTAGTAATGAGCCACTTTATTTTAAAAGGGTAAGTGTGTGTGCGTGCGTGCGTGCGTGAGAGCTGTACCTCCAAATGAAGGACCTTCTCTGCTGTGTGTCCGGTCGGTTTCGTCCCCTGGCTCCTGCTGTGAATGCCCTCTCCAACCACGGGATAGGTGCCAAAGATAAGGTTGTACAGCTATAATACAGAAAGACAACTGGTATAAACACCAGGGCGCACACACACACACACACACACACACACACACACACACACACACACACACAACATACAAACAAAAATAAACAACTCGTCTAAAGCCGCTTGAGGAATTCTAGGTTGTGTGTGTGAGACAGCGCAGTGAGTGGACACAGCCAGCCATAAGAGTGAGTGACAGTTGGAGATAAGGGGCTGGGAACCCCAAAAGGCAGCTAACCGTGAAGGAAACAAAGGCAGCAGGCAGGGAATGGTTTGCTCCTATACACCCGGGCAGACAGCAAGAAGTTAACTGCCCAAGAAAGAAACGGTCTTCATGGCCGTGTGGGGAGGGAGCCTCTCCTCAGGTTGTTATTAAAGTAACTCGGGCAGAGGGAGAGGGGCCCCGTAAAAATGTATTCTCCAAACAAAAGTGTCAATAAAAAAGGTCAAATGTACAAATCCATTTCGGGACTCCCCCCCCCCCCCCCAACCCGGCCTCCCTCGCATCCTGTCCCCTCTCACCCCTTTGAAATACGCTACTGCAGCCAGACAAGAAATAAGCCCTTGACGGTATTATTAGCTGATAGAAACAGAAAACCTGTGTTTGTGAGCCCAGAACAGAGACGCATACGACAGGAGTAGACGATGGGGGGGGGGGGACTAACCTCTCTGAAGCTGACCGGCGTGTCCAGCAGCAGGCTGGCCGTGTCGCTGGACAGCGACAGGTTCCTAACCAGGAAGTGGTGGAACAGCGACTGGTTCTTCAGCACGCTGCCCAGCGTGAAACCTGCGTGGCAAGCACACACAGCGGGAAGCAGGTCAGGGCCCGCACAGCGTCTGCCTTAAACTGTCCGCTGCATCAAAAGTGTATCCTCACAGCACGTCCTGTGTTAGTCGACACGCACACACACACGCACACACACACGTACACGCACACGCACACACACACAGACCTTGGCTGGTGTTGTAGTAGCCGAGCGGGGGCGGCGAGGTGCTGAGGCTCTCCAGGTGCTGCTGCAGAGACTCCAGCTCCTCCCCCAGACCCGGCCGCTCCGAGGTGAACAGGTGGTTCTGCTCCACCACCTCGTTCAGTCGCTCCAACAGCTGGGTCACACTGGGACGGAGGGGGTAAAGAAAACAGAGAGTGTGTGAGAGTGTGTGTGTGTGTGAGAATGTGTGTGTGTGTGTGTGTGTGTGTGTGTGTGTATTGACATCGGTTAGAAGAACGACACGCTGCAATCCCTAAGGGTAAGGCAGAGGGAGATTTATCTGATCGTGTGGATACAAATTACACGTAACGATCGCCGTTCTCTCTCGCCCGTGAGGTTGGAAACGGATACTAGTTTGCTATCTTCACTAAAGCGCACGCGCGTGTGTGTGTGTGTGTGCGTGCGTGCGTGCGTGTGTGTGTGAGTGTGCGTGGGTACAGCCCGCGCTTATCTAATGAAACGAGCGAGAGCGGCACGGAGCCAAGGAAGGGACTCACGTGGAGTTCTTGTACTGCAGGAAGCCAAACTCGTCCCTCTGTCCGTCGGGGCACAGGGACTGCATGATGGGGATGATCCCGGCCGAGGTGAGGGGGGCCGCGCTGTAGAAGGCTGCTCGGGGGGGGGGGGCGACGAGGGACAGGGATGACAAAGGGAGGGGACAGGAGGAATATGCACAGGAGGCCGGGGACCAGCGGGGCGAACGAGGACAGAGGAGGGAGGACACGGCCAGGGAGGGAGGTGGAGAGGTCCACCGTTAAGAGGGTCGACGCAGGAGGGAGAGGGGGAAGAGAGAAAGAGAAAGAAAGACAAAAGAGATGTGGGTGTTAAGAGAGCGAGAGAGAGAGAAAGAGAGGGAGACAACACACGGTGGCTAATGGCCAGAGATGGTCCCACAGATGTCGGCGTTGAATCAACAGGCCTTTCATCATCCTGACGGCCTCACAAAACGGCCGTGTGTGCGTTTTTTTCTCTGATCCGTCCGTAAACGGTGGCTGGCACACGGGCGGGAAAAATGGAACACAATAGTCCACGTCGCCATGACTACGGCGGAGTTGTTTCTGACTCTACTGTGAGCGCGGAGGATTCGTGCAAGTCTTATTTTGGAATAGCAAGGCTACATCGCCTAACTACGAAGGACATCTTACAGCGCCTTTTTGTCTACGATAGACTCAAATGTATCCTACTCCCTAGTAAAAAAAAAAACTCCCGTACGTTTTGCTGTTAAAGATGTTACACTTATCTTATCTAAGGATGAAGCACTGATACTTATTCATGATTTTTAACGTCTATGGAATTGAATAGGCTATAAATGGCAGAGAAACTCACTGCTGAGTCACATCCAGGTATAGAAGCTCTTACGAGCCGATCTTTTTCCCAGAACGACGCAGTGCTTTCAGTTCAGGCACGGGGCTACGCTCTAGTAATCACCAGCTGAGTGTTATTCTACCTTGGTAGGCTCTAACAGAGCCACTGAGTTATGCCTTGTTTATACAGTTCTGTGTTCAATTCAGGCCCGTCAACTGTTCCGTCTCTGGCCACTTAGCAGACTTTAAAGGTTATGAGGTCCCCTCCTAGTGGAAGTGAACGGTTAAGTGGAGATCACTGAACCAGGAAGTAAACAGAGGATTAAGGCGTCAGTTAGTCAGTTGAAACCAGGTGTTTAGGATGCACGCAATTAGGTATTGTTTGTGCCGAAAGTACATCAGAAGAAAACAGACATCCACATGAAAATGTGTAAAATACATATGTTCACAGGTAGCGTATGCACACAAACACACACACACACACACACACACACACACACACACACACACACACACACACACACACACACACACACACACACACACACATGTTTGTTTAGTGTTCTGAAGGCATGCAAATTAGATTTGTCTGGGTGTGGGCTCTGTGCTGTGTGCTGCCAGTGTGTCTCTCTCTGACTAGGTGCCAGTGGGTTTGCCTGGCAGCCCTTAGGTGAACACAAGGCTCTGTAGCATCGGTCTGATGTGTGTGAAACAGGATCTTCTGGCTGGAGAGAGGACAGATCCCACTCGAGTCACAGATACTCTGCGCTTTGCGCTGACAAGAGCCAGACAAGGGTCACTGGGAGTGGAGAGGAACACACTGTGACAGTGACAGAGTCACAGATGTCAAACCACAGGAGAACACAGCATCCGCACAGTGGGGAAGCCAGGTAGGAGAACCGAGGAGGGATTGTCAGTAATGAAGTCAATCAGATGTAGTAATAATAATAAAAAACACTTACACACTGGTCCAGCATGCAGTGAACATGCAACAACAAAATTGGACAAATCAGAGAGAGAGTTTAGTGAGAGCAAGAGGGGAGGTACAGTAAAAAAGTGAGAGAGAAGGAGAGAAAAAGAAACGGAGAGAGAGAGAGAGAGAGAGAGAGATGGAGGTAAAGACAGCAGAGAGAGTAAAATAAAAGACAAACAGCATTTCAATGAATTGGGTGTCACAACAATACTGAAGTTCATCCAAACTAGTCATCGCAAAAATGTGAACAAAACAGAAAAACACAAAACTACAGTACAACAGACGTAAAAAGACATTTTACAGGCAAGCTCTTATATGCAGTAGAATAAGTAAAGATTTGAAAATGTATTTGGCAAAAAAAGGAAACTATGTTTTTTTCACTTCCCTACATGCTCATCATTATATAACGAAAGCATTTACAATAGAATGTTGAATAAAACATGACTGCAGTTCACATCAAAAGTATATTTATGCAATAAAGAAAACCTTGTGTACCTTCTGTGAATAGAAAAAAAGCATGACACAGTTACGGCGACCTTGCTGAGACTACAAACAGCGGTAACACGACCCGGTAAAGTGGAAGTATTTTAAGAATAAACATGTGCAGTGGTCTGACTCACTATCTACTCGGCCTGAACGAGGCCCTGGAGAGCAAGGCTCATGAGGTACCACCGCCACCACCACAGCCCATCGTCCCTGTCCACCATCTTCACTCTCATCCGTTCTCCCTTCCTTTCATCTCACACACACACACACACACACACACACACACACATTCCTCGTTTCGGCCCATCTGTGCCCTACCTTCCTTGACGGGGATGGCTGGCTTCTTCTGCCTCAGGCCCAGCAGGATGAAGAACAGGACCAGGGGGATGAAGATCTCAAACGCCAGCACCCACTGGAGGAGAGACGCAAAGACAGGGCAACAGCGTTAACGCACAGCTACGAAAACCCCCCGTGATCGAAGAAGACAGAGGTGACAGGAGTCTACCTGGAGACAGTCATACTCCGCCTGGCTAAACCCTGGCTCCCCGGGCCTGGTCGACTCCCATAGCCCCGCTCATATATCTGCTGGAGGATGGATGGAGTGGAGCTTGCCTAGTGTCAGGTATTGATCCATTAAATCAGCGAGCTGGAGGGAAGGTTGTCCACTTTCCTAAACCTGCAGTATTAAGCCTACGCGGCGGCTGCCAAAAGAAAGCCTCCATTTTGCAAAGTGGTCGGCAATTCCAATTACAGATATGGTGGGGCTATGTTAAGGGGTGTTGCGGGGGGGCCGTAATGGTGAACCGCTAACGATGTCGTAAAGGGAGACACACACACACACACACACACACACACACACACACACACACACACAGTAATCATTAGCACAGGGCACCGTGCAGTGCAGTGGACCATTACAAAGCAGACAAAACTTTCCGTTTTACAGTCACAATCAAACGGTGGCCATCAAACCACGGCACCTGTGTGTGCTAACCAACCAGCCGTTAGCGATTCAAAGGTGGAATCAATCAGACAGAAAAGCGCCGACACTTTGAGGAGGATGCTAAACACTGACTGCTCCTCGTGTGCTCTGCCTGGCTCCCACTGTCGAGGAGGAGCAGACGTACAGGCCTCCTTTAAGCTTTCAATTAGCCAGCCTCTCAGCCTCACAGCAAGCAGATGCCCCGCTGACGATGACTCATAAATCCCACTCAGGCCAATTGGCCGAGCTGGACGCATTCTGAACGGTCGTCAGCGGGAACGAGGAGATTGAGAGATAAGAGACGAAGAAAGCGAGATAGACAGAGACGGAAATAGAGAGAGAGAAAGAGAGAGTGAGAGAGAGAAAGAGAGAGAGAAAGAGATAAAGAGAGAGAGAGGGGGGTTAGAGCCAAATAGAAAGGCAGGACGAGACAGATTGAGTGGAGGCAAACGGCGTCACCGACGAGAGCGGGGCAGAAGAAAAACTGATTTTCTCCCCCCTTGCCTGCTGGGACGGTGAGAACGGCCCCCAGGTCTCTCTCTCTCTCTCTCTCTCTCTCTCTCTCTCTCTCTCTCTCTCTCTCTCTCTCTCTCTCTCTCTCTCTCTCTCTCTCTCTCTCTCTCTCTCTCTCTCTCTCTCTCTCTCTCTCTCTCTCTCTCTCTCTCTCTCTCTCTCTCTCTCTCTCTCTCTCTCTCTCTCTCTCTCTCTCTCTCTCTCTCTCTCTCTCTCTCTCTCTCTCTCTCTCTCTCTACCACACGCTTCACTGGAGTCACAGGCAGACTCTCCCATTCAATATCCTGTTATAAAGATCTAGTGTTCTAGTGTCCTTTCTCCACCACAGTGTGTGTGTATGTGTGTGTGTGTGTGTGTGTGTGTGTGTGTGTGTGAGTACCCGTACTGTGAAAGCCTAGAAGGGTCCTAGTTCCCGTTGGGTAACGGTACACAACAGGGGGAGCTCCGTGTGGTTTGCCCCTGCACGGTGGGGTGGGACCCTGCTTCATGGCCCAGCTACACAGGCCACCCTGACAGCACAGCCCCCTCTCCTCACAAACACAGGGTCTGGGTTCTGTGCCTGCAACTCAACCCGTCCTTCCATATGAAACGTTTTAGCCAAACGTCCTAAGCGCCTCTCTGTACCAAGTGCCTTTGTTCAGTGGCCAGGCCAGTGTAGCTAGGTGAGATGGCAGCAGCCCAGGGAAGGTGTTAATGAACTGAGAGTAAGGGAGGGGTGTAGGAATACTAAACACGATAACAAAGTAGGACTGCAGTGAGGTTCTGAATCAAGCGTTAATGTCCGAGTGGAATCAGCGAGTGACTGTCTGAGTGTGCATGCGTGTGTGTGTGTGTGCGCTAGAGAGACAGAAAGACATTGTTCTTCCTGTCAACAATAGCTGTCGCTCTCAGAACACACAGTCCCCACGTCAGTCTGTGAGATCTCTGGGTAGGGGGCCATAGAAGGCACTTTGGATAGTGGGCTTCGATCTGTATTTCACCATTTCACTATCACACACACACACACACACACACACACACACACACACACACACACACACACACACACACACACACCTTCTTACACGCCTACACACACACAAACACAGCCCAGGTGGATGATACCATCTGTTCAATCACAGGATGAATGCTGAGTCACTGGAGGAAGAGGGCGGATAAGTGACGCTTGATGTGTGTGCATTTGTATGAGTGTGTGTGTGTGGGTGGGCTGTGTAAAAAAAGAGACAAACACCAAGCAGGAGCTCCCGTCCCTGTTTTCTAGGAGCGAGTGGAAGCTGAGAGAAGCCCTGTCTGTCTGTCTGCCTGTCTCTATGTGTGTCTGTGAAGGGCACCCCAGACAAACGGCTCTTTGACGTGTTTGCCTCACAATGCACAAAGGCCCCACTGACACGGGCTTCAACGCTGTGCTTAGAAGATCCTGACAAGGGAGCCTTAAAACGTCCGCACACGGAGGCAGGCATCCCACCAAAATTCCACCCACACTGGCTGGCAAACTAATTCATGTGGCACTCGCGAAACCCAGTTACAGCCCAAAAAATAACAAAACAACACAAACACATACACACACACACACACACACACACACACACACACAGGGTAGAGAAAATACCAACTGGTAGGAGCGCTCGTCCCTTGTTAAAATTCTTCCGGCTTATTGATTTCCATGACCTGAAAGGGCACACGGAGACCTTTGACTTGAATATTAAAGGGCTTCATCTCCCGTCCACAGAGTTGGAGGGAGAGAGAGAGAGAGAGAGAGAGAGAGAGAGAGAGAGAGAGAGAGAGCGATAGAGAGTCACTGTTCTCCCCCTCACTCCCCCCTCCAGTCTACATTTGCATGGGGAGGGTATAAGCTACATTATTAATACGTGCGCCAATGCGTTTCTGATTTGTGTTGGCTCTTTGCTCTGCACTGCTGCTGCTCACGTGGATTGCTGAGGTGAACTTTACGGTGTCACACACACACACACACACACACACACACACACACGCACACAAAATAACTATTTGACTAATTAAGACCAAATTAACTTGACCATCTTTCAACTTCACTAATGCAATTGACCGCAGTTATCAGAAATACATGCATTTATTATCTAAAATATATCAAGTTATGCTGTGGAGTTATTCAAGCAGGACCAACCCACCATTTCCAAATGTTGGCCAGTGTTGTAAATTCAGGAGTGAGTCACGATGACGCATGAGATCATGAGCAAAGGCTACGAGAACGCTGCTCCTCTGCTTCTCCGAGACTCAAAGCACAGCCCATCAACAAGCCGCTGAGCCCCACAGCAGAGCCACGGAGCAGTAACAGAGTCTGTAAGATAACTGCACTTCACGGATTCCTCAAAGCAGTCCATCCTTGATAGGTGAACCCATTGTCTTGCACATGCACGCTATCAGAGTTATTGATTCATTGGGCTACCGTGACAAAGTCAGATAGCTTTTTACTGGCCCACTGGCTTTGGGACCATTGAAAAGAAGTTGATAAATAGGAAAAAAAAATGAAGCCAGGTTGGAGAAAAAACAAACTCTGGGGAACTAAAGCGTGTTTTTGCTTCACCTCTGCACATCGGCGTTCTGATCATTAGAAGGCAGTGTAAGAGGACGCACCAAACTGGATGCATCCCAAACAAACTTTCATCTTCCCGCTCGTGGGGAACCATAGCCTGTTTTAATCAATAACCATCACGCAAGGACCCAGTGGGGCATTACGTCTTGAAACCCAACGAGATGCCTTCATCATCGCAGCAATTAGTAACGGCGTGAAGCCCTAAGGGGGTCGGCTTCCTCCTGTACCTAAAAACAGATACAAATGCACTAGCAGGGAAACGCACGCTGCACACGCTTAACAGTTCCCTTCCACACAAGTCAACCGTGACAGCTGTAGCCTTTGACGTGTATTTTACTACAAAAAAGGGTATCTGCTTTTAACACGAAATATACCACACCTTCAGTGTGGCGTCGTGTGTTCCCGCTCAGAACATGAGCTGTAGGAGCATGTGTTGTGTCCCTGCGCTTCCCTTCCACAGCACAAAGGAGCCCCACACTGCCTGCCTGCCAGCCTGCCTGCCTGCCAGCCTGCCTGCCAGCCTGCCTGCCAGCCTGCCTGCCAGCCTGCCTGCCAGCCTGCCTCTCTAATACAATGCTGCTGCTGCTGCTGATGATGATGATCAATTATTAACCAGCGGTTCACTACTCATTTGGAGTTAAATTATTAAGAGGGCTGAGCATGAGAAATGTTGCGTGAGGAACCCACAATGGGGGGCTTGGGGATGTGAGTGACTCAGGGTACAGAGTGTGTGTGTGTGTGTGTGTGGGCGTGCGCATTTATGTTTGCAAGAGGCACGTTACTGAAAGGACAAGAGACAGATAAAAAGTGAAACATAGTGTCTAAAGCCCATGGTAACTTCATGGAGGAACATTCCGCTAGAGTAAGGGATCTTAAAATGCGCGTCCTCCATGAATCATAATACTGTGCCCTGTAAGTAACACAGACCCTTGATCGTACACACTCACACACACACACACACACACAACACACACACACACAGCTCCATCCCCTGGTGCTATAGTAGCAGCAATGGCGCTGCAGCAGAGGCAGCCCTGGCCCATTTAGCCGGTGTGTCAGTGAGCTTGGCCTGGCCTGCCCGTCCGTCTGCCTCTCCGTCACAGCGGCGCACCCACGGCCAGGGACTCACATTCCACCCCGTGTAGTGCACGGGCTCCGGAGCCCCAAACACGGCCACGCCTCCTGTCCGATCGGAATCGAGCAATTCTCTCACGCACACAGCCGCTGCATCGATCAATGGCAGTTTTGTTTCGCTCGCCGGCTGATTGTGTCTCCGCGAGCAATTTGAAAGTCCATAGATTTCCGCTAACAGCAACGCACGCCAAATGAGAGGCTATTTTAGATGCAGCAGGAGCGAGGCGCTCTCAAATAACCCGGCTTCCCCGAGAAAGAGGAAGAGATTATCCTTTGCTGCAGTATGTAACTAAGAGAGAGGTGGGGTGTGGGGGGAGGGGGAAGTATACGCTGGGCTCGTTTGGCGGCGACACCGAGGGAGGGAGGGAGGTCACGTACGGGTCAGTAAGTGGCAGAGCAACACACACACACACACACACACACAGACAGACAGAGGAAAACAAACGCGATACACTGCCCTGTCTACCCCCACCAACATCAACCTTTCCCCGTGTCACCACACTGTCTAGGACTTCCTCCGTGGGAGGACAGAACACCATCATCTCCCGGGGGAGTACACACACACAAACACATGTATACACACCCACCAACACACACCCACACCTCCAGCAGAGCAAACTAAATGACGGGCTGCTGAGCACTGGGCCGACAGGTACACACCACACCTGTCTGTCTGTGACAGGTGCTCTTGTCCGGGCGTGGTTGTGGCTGCTGCAGCTGCTGTTACACGGACAGGACAGCACAGGACAGCACAGGACAGAACAGGACAGCACAGGACAGCACAGGACAGCACAGGACAGCACAGGACAGGCACGGCACGGCACAGGACAGCACAGGACAGCACAGCACAGCACAGCACAGCTAGCCAAACGTACTGCACTGAGGTTACAGCACAATAGTTAGGTAGTTAGTTAGGTAGTAAGGTTAGTTAACAGTATAGCATCCATGATCACACAGTTGTCCCGGGGGTTAAGGACATTGTCTGTACGGAGCAAATGTTCCGAGCACGTGTTGAGCCCTGGAGACGGCAGACACCGTGGTGGGTGGACGCAGGCACGGGGGTCAGGACAGGCAGTGTCATCCCTGTCAATGGACCGCTCTCAGATTGTTCTCATCACAACAACCGCGATGGCTTTTTGTTTTTATCCTGCTGGCGTCTCCTCCAACTCCCCGCCACCCCAGCCTGGGCTTATTTATCTGACTCAATCACGGTCTGTTACCCCGTGGCCTCACAAAGGAAAATGGAATCTACATATTTCCATGAGAGCGGGATATGGGATGGCTTAGGAGGAGGACGTGACAGAAGGGAGGACTGAAAGGAGTGAGAGGGAACCGGAGCAGACGTCCTGATGTCTCACCGTCCTCCTCTATCAGCATCTGCGGTGGCAAGTGCTCCAGAAATGAACTTTTACTTAGAACCCAGCGTTTCTGATCAAAAGATATATCATAGGAACGAGGGTACAAAGGAAAGCTAGAAGAGCGAGAGAGAGAGAGAGAGAGAGGGTTTGTGTGTGAGAACGAGAGGGTGAGGAACGAGAGAGAGAGAGAAATAAAGGGGGAGATGGTGGAGCTGGCCATAGAGCCAGCGGGAACCACCTTCCCAGTGGGCGGGAATCTTTGTCTTCTCCCAACGAGGACACAATAAGAGAGCTCCGTTAGTCATTGACAGCTTCACGAGCTCAGACTAATTAGGTTGATTACCACTTCTGCAACATCCAAGTGAGAGGCAAACAAGGGCCTAAATGCCACACACACACACACACACACACACACACACACACACAAACCACATCTGGCAAACTCTCCCGCAACGTGAACATGGCGACGGCACAATGTTGCAGAGGAGCTGTCCACATCTGGGTAAGCCTGTGCCACACATTTAATCCATGCAGCTGTACCCTGGTGAAAAGCTTTGCTGCTTTCTCCCTTCCTTCCCTTCCCTTCCCTTCCCTTTCTCCATCTCTCACTCTCTCCGTCTTTCCCTCTCTCTCACACCCTCTCACTCCATTCTTTTGTCCGGCTGTCCTCCCATGCTGGCTCTTGTGATGGTGTTGTCATGCCTCGGCTGTGATGATCAAGCAGTCTTCCAAAGCGCTGGCCCGGCTCCAGGGCAGCCGCTTAACGGCGCGGGCTAAACTCTCTAATCAGAGCTGACTGATCACAATCCCGCTGTCTTCCTCACTCGCTCCGTCTTTCATCGGGATGCACCAGGGGGGAAACAGACAAAAATGTCACAAAGCTGCGTATCATAGCTCCGGTGACGGCCAAGTGCTATGATCAAACACAAAGCAAAGCCGCGCTTGGTCAAGGCTGTGTGTGCGGGCATAGAAGGCTGTGGTCGGAAGTAAACGCATTGGATCTAAAGCCCGACACACACACACACACACACACACACACACACACACACACACACACACACACACACACACACACACACACACACACACACACACACACACACACACACACACACACACACACACACACACTCCCCTGTCCTTAGATTAACGCACCCCCCCCCCCCCCCTCCTCCTCCGCCTCCTATACACATGCACACACACACGCACACCCACACACTGTGGTTGTATTCCTCGCTCTCTGCAGCTATTTCTCTCTAGCCTTAGGGATCATGATTAATGATTAATCTGTATCCTGGATGACAGTATCAATCATTAACATGACGTTCTCCATCTTTTCTCTGTCCCCTCCCTCCTGTCTGTTTGGCAAAGGTGGATGTCATTGCAGCTTTTTCTATTTGTGTCACAGCGTTCGCCTTCAACAGGCAATAGCACAATCAAACCAGCAAGTTGAAAAGAGTGGTCCTTCAAGACTTGCACTTGGCCAAGTGGCCTTCTTTCTAATTCCCAACTGCTTACACGAGGCCACGAGGACCATGAAGAATGCCTTTAAACATTCGCCTCTACATATTATGTCATAGGAGAGAAACAAATGTATGTATGACAAAAACATCTCCTCTCCCCTTGTTTTTCAGAGTGACACCATTTTCAAACCAAGGCCCCTCGTTGACGCAGAAAAACTGAACAAAATGACACTGTCTCCATCTATCAAACACAAAGACAGCAGTGTGCACTCAGCTGCAGACCAAAACAAACAGCTCTGTGTTTCTGCTGTGAACGATCCATTTTAAAGAAAGCACCCAGTCAGACATTCACTAAGGTTAACAGAACAGTAATCCTTACTCAGACAATTCAAATCTGGATCATCAGTGCATGTAATATTTAAAACTGCTATTTGTTAATGAAAAATGTATGCAAAATATGTCAATTGTGTTTAAAACTAGATGTTTGAGTAATTTGGATAGTATGAAGGCAAGGACTAAATTAGCTGAGGCTGAGAGGCAATTTTCCTTTTCATTACTTTCTGTACCGTACCCTTTTTACAGCTGTGAGAAATTAAAGAAAGAAAGAAAGAAAGAAAGAAAGAAAGAAAGAAAGGGAACGTGAGCCAAAGGTGTATACAGTTGATTGGTCTGCAATCACGTTCTGTCATGATGAGAAGTTCCTACTGTATACAATGTGTTGCAGTAAGCATGCATCAGAAAAAGATTCAAGAAAGATGGATGATGAATAACTAGTTGAAGTCTTGTATCCGTGACCTTTACAAAGCTCTGCGCCTGTATGTGTGAACATGATTAACGGCCAGTGTTCTACAGCAAACAGGTGGCCCTCACAGCAGGCCTGGGGTGCAGACCCGCCCATAGCTGATCACCAGCAGGGACTCCTCCCCTCTGCTTGTCTCATTACAGTTATCCACTTTTCTCCTACTTTGCTGCTTTAATTAGCGTGCGACTGCTCCCACCGCTCTTCTCAGACTCGGTCAGCTTCCGTACACCGTGGACAGTTAATTTTTCTCTGAACTGTTTCAATGGCAGCTCCTCTCCCTTCTATCGCTTCCCTCAGACGCCTGGTGGGGGAACTATTGTGATTTGGAATTACGTGCGCTGCCCTCACTGCTAGCACCTGGCTCCCTTCCTTTTTTCAGGAGTAAAAAGAACCTCTCAATTATTCATGTGCTGTCTGAGCCTCTATTCCCAACCACTGCTGTTGCCACTGGCAAAGCCCAGGCTGGCTGGCAGAGGTGAGCAGGCAGGCAGGCAGGCAGGCAGGCTAGGGCACTGGGGCTTGCAAGACGCTACCAACCCCAACGCAAGTTCTCTGAACTGAGGGGTGCTTGGCTGTTGTCCTAGATAGCAGCAAAAATTTAATACAAGTGTTTATCTGGGCAAAAAGGTTCACAAACATCAATAAATGGCCTATCATCAAGGGATCAACAGATAATGAAAAGAACATAAAAGCGTAAAGCAAACATCCTTGTTAGAGTACACAATCCTAACCCTTTGCCTTCTAAGGAAGAGATTCAGCCCCAGCAGACCTCCTACTTCACTGCTCATCCCTTGTACTTCCAGTAAAGGCTACCCCACACCGAAACACAGCTACCTCCCATCCTAGACTTGGACAAGCCATGTTGGTACAGCAAAGGCATAGCACAGCGCAGCACTAGTCCATTAGTTTACAGATTTCATGTATAATTCATCCGACTGTCAGTTAGCTATCTGCTCACAAGTTGGGTGTTCTCTCTGAGGGAGAGAGCGCTTGAACTGGTCAGGGCCTTCTTCTTCTTCCTCCTTACAGTTTGTCTCCCAAGGTCTTTCAATGTCTTGTTCTCCTACACTACTTCAGTTTTAAGCCGTGGATAATTCTACTTTAACCCCCTCTTCATATCATTGGCATGCATTTGCATTTGCATTTGCATTCTCGCATTCTCTCTCTCTCTCTCTCCCTCTCTCTCTCTCTCTCTCTCTTCTCTCTCTCTCTCTCTCTCTCTCTCTCTCTCTCTCTCTCTCTCTCTCTCTCTCTCTCTCTCTCTCTCTCTCTCTCTCTCTCTCTCTCTCTCTCTCTCTCTCTCTCTCTCTCTCTCTCTCTCTCTCTCTCTCTCTCTCTCTCTCTCTCTCTCTCTCTCTCTCTCTCTAAAAATTGCCTGTCAGCTACATTTCTTAAGTTTTCTCCCTTCACTTTCTCGTCTCCACCCGTCTCCACTCCCCTGAGACCCCTCCGTCAGCCAGCTCTCCATCCACAGTCCTGACCTGAGTCAGCCTTCCACGCAGGCTCGGCGGGCTGCTGGAGAGATCTAGGTCAGACACTGACATGCTGCTACTGCCCCAGCGGTAGCCTTAGCGAGCTACACTGAGAGGTAAGAGGAGAGACGAATTGACGCAGCATGGGGTAGGGCTTTCTCTCCGTCTCGGTCTGACTGTCCTCCTCGGCCTCTTCTGTCCCAGGACCGAGGCAAACTTGTGTTTGTTTTCCACCTCACAGAAAAAAAAAGAACTACATGGGAGGGGGAGGGGGGATCAAAAGAGCTTCCTGTAGAACTAAATGATTGGTACGTCTGTTTAACTGTCAATGCACTGCCTGTCTATGTTTCTGCATTTCCCTTGTTCCTGAAAATAAGCAAGAGATTTTTGCAGTGTACTTTGCAAACAAACAAGTCTCAACTGCACATACATTTGCAATACAAATTGTGATCACTCCATTTGGCTGTCTCCAACAATAAAAAAATTGGATCACGTTAATGATTAACCATTTTCATTAGTAAGTGTTCAGAATTCCCCCCTACGTGACGTTATTTATGTCAGGCAGTTCCGGGTGCACCCTCACAGTTCCTCAAGGTCCTTTGACGACCAAGTGAACACCTTGAACTCTTTGTCATGTTCCTCAAACCGTTCCTGAACAATGATTTACAGTGTGGTAGGGGACATTATCCTGCTGAAGGAGGCCACTGCCATCAGGGAATACTGTTGCCATTAAGCGGTGTACTTGGTCTGCAACAATGTTAAAGTAGGTAGTAAGTGTCAAAGTAACATCCACATGAATGCCAGGACCCAAGGTTTCCCAGAACATTACACTGCCTCCACCGGCTTTCCATCTTCCCATAGTGCATCCTGGTGCCATCTTTTCCCCAGGTAAACGACGCACACGCACCCGGCCATCCACATGACGTAAAAGTGAACGTGATTCAGAAGACCAGGTCACCTTCTTCCATTGCTCCTTGGTTCAGTTCTGACGCTCACGTGCCCATTGTAAGCGCTTTTGGTGTTGGACAGGGGTAAGCATAGGACCTCTGACCAATCTACCAGAGGGGCTAGCTCCCCACGCACATCATTATGCCTTGGGCACCCATGACCATCTTCTCGGTTCAACGGTTGTCCTTCCACTTTTGGTAGATACTGACCACTACATACCACAACACAAGTCCTGCCGTCTTGGAGATCATCTGACCCAGTCGTCTAGCCATCACAATTTTGCCTCTGTGAAAGTCGCTCAGATCCTTACGCTTGCTTCCAACAAATCAACTTCGAGAACTGACTGTTTTCTTGCTGCCTAATATATCCCACCCCTTTTAACAACATGATCAGTGTAATTTACTTCACCTGTCAGTGGTCGTAATGTTGTGGCTGATCAGTGTTTTCGTATGTGCCACTGTCTACTGTGCATTTGTGTTATTTCTACCATTAACAGTCTAGTAATGCATTTTATTATCATGTTCCATTGTTATGTTATTTGATTACTTATAATCTGTACCTCTGTTTTATAGAAACCACATCATATCACATCACATACTAACATGGATAAAGACCAGTAAATCAACTCCTGCCTCCGTCTGCTCCTTATGAGCCCCGCAGTGGATCAAGAAATCCACCTAAATCCTACAGCCCTTTTCGTTCTCAACAGTAAGGCTAATCAAACGCTAGGATGGCTTAGGGAGCAACAATTCTGCAAATCCCCCGAATGACTGGTTCCAAAACTCGACAAAGAACAAGTATTAGCAGCAGTGAGAACATGTCATCCAAAATCTTAATCTACAAACATACCTAAATTTGATACAATAGTAATGATGCAATTTAGCGAAATATTTGCAATTAGTGGATCTTCTCGTGGCCCTCCTCTCTTGTTCCTCCCACTGCTGAGAAGTGCTGAGTGGCCCTCTTTCACCGAGCCCATTAATTCCAGGCCTACAGACATCTTTAGTGAGCCAAGTCGCAGCAACGTGATAAACGTACAGAATGACGCTGCTGTTACTATTATTATTACAGAGGCTACCCGGTGCATCAGTGACACTTACTTTAAGCCGGCTCTCTAAAGGTAGATGGTTCTAAAAATAGCCCACTATAGTCTATGGGGAGGCTGGCAGAGGCAGCTGGTGGTAACACGCTGAATCCAAGACAAATTCACCTGCACAGCACTAAATAAATCAGCCCAGTGTTAACAGATGTATGGTCAATAATTATACGTTTTCTTCATAAAGGTTTAAGAAAAAGTATGTATGATGACATCATGACTCTATGACGATGAACAAACCAATACTCATATGTAAATAGATGTAAATATTACAACAGCCTTTGTTACTTTAAGTGTAGAATAGAGGTAAAGTGTTAACTGATTTGGTGGACATCACTTCATGTTAAATTACTTTAACATTTAATTTATGTTAATATCTGACTGGGTGATCTATCCTGCATTATTTGCTTTGA
Source organism: Galaxias olidus (assembly GCA_026901105.3). Taxonomy (NCBI): domain Eukaryota; kingdom Metazoa; phylum Chordata; class Actinopteri; order Galaxiiformes; family Galaxiidae; genus Galaxias; species Galaxias olidus. The sequence goes on from JAPMUY010006216.1 coordinate 105,597, forward strand.
CGGGGCTGCATTGTGGCTGGATGTGCGAAATAGTTGAACTGATGCTTATAGTAGGCTAAGCAACAACCTGTTTGGTTGCTGTACACTTGGCCTAAGTCTGATTAAATCTAGAACATATTGAACACAATGGGCCAAATCAATTCTACACATATTACTCCTCTTAGCATTGAATGTAATTATGGCTGTGTCTAATATCGTTAAAGATAAATAAATTCGTTGATAAAAAGTACAACCGAGCAGAGGCAATGCAGCAGCCCAGCGAGACTAGACCGACGCCCGTCTGCTTATCTGCTTAGCGCTGCGATGGAAGCACACTCTTTAGCTAGGCTACATTGTAACAGCATTTGTTATAAAAAGGAATTCTTACCGGTCCCCTTCGTTTTAAGGATACATTCTTCCATAACAGCAGATGAAGCTGGTGCATGAATCCCATTTTGTTTGTTTGTATTTTTAATTTTCGCAGTCTGATTATAGCATGTCTAAGCTATAGGCTAAATACCTACCAATTCACTAAAGCAGTTCATTTTAAGAAACGGAAGCATTCCGTCCATTGCGGGGATACCCTACAGCTTTACGCAAATGAATTGCTCCCATTATACCAAATGCAGTTAGATGCCGAATTATGTTTAGTAAGCAAGTCATGGTATTTTAATGCCAGGCAATAGCCTGCTCAACTCTCTGTGGCGTCTTCATCGTTCGAGCATCATCCTCTTTATAAAGTATCAGGATTATCTCTAGTGCGTTGTGTTGAGAAGTCTGCTTGTGATGAGAAGGCTGGCTGAGGACAATTCTTCAAACGCTGCTGTGCTGTGGGCGGAGATGGAATGAAGTGTGACTGCTAGGTAGACCAATTTGGTCTACACTACATGCACAACTGGGCGTAGGGTAGCCATCCTTATAAATATACAATCCTCAAATGTGACATGCTGAGGTGGTAGGCTTATAATGGCAATTTGTGATATAGAAATTTGCATTTATTTTATTGTGATTTGTTTAATTTATTGTGATTTGTGAAGTGTTATTGTGTTTACATGTTTGTGAGTGTGGGGGCTTGTTTGTGCGCGTATTAGTGCGTGTGTATGGGATGTAGAGGTAATAGGGATGAAATAAGCCTATTAAGCAAGATCAATAAAAACTGTTAGACATTGTCTGTCTTGTAAAGTCCACTTCGTGATATAGTGAGAGCCCTGTTCATGGATTGCCCTGCATGGCCAGATGTCATGCTATTTATTTAGAAACATATTTTTGAGAGCTTTATGTAATGTTACATAATGTCTGCATGTGGAATCACCAAAGGATTGCAAGGTCATACTTTTGTCCCCAACTGAAACTGGTCTTATTGATGTCTGAAATGTGTTTTTGTGCTCATGCTATCTTTCAGCGATGGCTACTCTGTTCACAAATATTGACAATTATTAGTTTTATTTGCTACATGTGTGTTCATGATTTATGCCACATAAAGTTTAGAGTGCATAGTTGTAAATTTAATTTCTCAAGTCATATGCAAGTGTCCATACCAATGGACCTCTGTTGGAAAGAAAAAGGAAAATAGACAGTGCAAAATCCGTACGTTTATGCTGCCACCCTGTGGTAATTAATTTAATGAAACTAGATGACATCGGCTTTCACAGATCTTGCCACCACCACTAGAGTGAAAGTGATTTTTTGTATATCATAAGAAACATATGTTAAAAAGATTTGGATTGACACAACAAAATTGATCTCGACAAATGTGGTGAAGTTGCACCTTTATTTCTTCTGTTCAAATTAACATGGAAGAGAGTAACACACAATTATTTAAAAAATGGATAATAATAATAATAGGATCCTCTTGAAAGGTTCTTGCTTGGCCAGCTGGATTGTCAGCAGGTACAGGGCTGGCGAGGCCAGGGCAGGGCCAAGGTCTACCACAGTCTAAAGAATGACATGCCTATAGAGGTGTATGGTTCCTGGACCAAGAGTTCCCTAACTGACAAGGACCTGTTGGCGACCATTGGTCACTGTCACTTCTTCTACAACAGACTACGACTATCAGTGAGAAGGTGTGGCGGAACGGGCTCTGGGCAGGGGCTGGACCTGTGGTTCTGGGCCCCTGCAAACCCACCTACGAGGCCCTGCTACCCCCTGATTCCTTCATTCACGTAGGGGACTTTAATAGTTCAGCAGGGCTGGTGGCCTACCACCTGAGCCTGGCCTCAGATAAAGTGGCCTATGAGGCGTACTTTAGGTGGCGCCAAACCCACAGCATTAAGACCTATACAGACTGGTGAGAGAGGCTGTGCAACACCTGTGTCATCTATCACCAGCTGCCTACAAATTAAGTATATACCATGACCTGGAGAGGTGGGCAAATAGATGACACTCTCAGTAGATTAAGGAAAGAGATTGGTTTCTCTTTTCTGTCTTCTAAAGTTATTTGTTCAACATATCTAATAAAATGGAATAGATAAAAATGTTTCCTTCCATTATATTTTACTTGTAACTATTCTCCATAGCCGGCATTTTATAAAATGAACAGTTGGGGAATGTATCTGAAATGGTGATATACTGTATAATGTAATATTTAATCAAAACTGCAATGAAAAACATTGGATGGAAAAGGATTATGTGTAGGCAGGAGTATAATTAATATTTTAATTATATTCAAAAAATTCGGCAAGGTCTTTTTGTGCTATTCCAGCACAGCAACCAGATGCACAGATTTAATAAAACGAGAAAAAATCTTGACTCACAATGCGAAGGATTACAGGGTTTTATTAATTTATATGCTGCATGTCAGGCACGTTGGGTAATTCTTGACCACTGGAGCCACGTAGCATTATCTGCAGCCAGCAACACATCACAACGGTTATACAATGATTAACAAACCTTGCATTGGCATCTCTTACCACAAGATGGCCTACTTGAACCAACTGAAATTGGCTTTGTATAGCTGTGTGGACACATACCACGGAGTTCAATCACTACACAGCAAACAAAATGTTTCGTTGAAGATAATATAAATATTTATTATTTTTTTCATTTCCATATTCTCTGATATGTTTACATGCATGTCAAACCTTTTTAGGGGCAAATATGTTTGTCTCTACTCAGGTCAGGTTTATAACTGGAAAAGGTCTCAATGATGATAGAGATTTGAGAAAGCATAAACAAAAAACAAAAAAAAAGAGAACTATCTTAAGGTTTTTGAAACTCTACAAGAGTTTGTGTTGAGCTCTCTCTATCTCTTTGTCATTGAGGATAAAGGGGAAAGCTTTAGAGGACCAAACAGTCTGAATGAGCTGGATTTTTAAAGTGTTCAATTAGATACCGTCCCAAAGCCCATTCGTTAAACACAGTTCCTTACTACTTTGTTCTCCAGGCTCAAGAAAAGCAACTTTGCAAACAGTCATTAAAACAGAGGTAAAAATATCTACGTAACTGGCAATACTCCTAAGAAACCTTAGCAAAAATCACCGTGTGTACCTATACGCTTATGTTCCTCCAGTACAGTATACAATGTACAGCTATTGGTCCTCTCTTGTGAAGGGGAGCAGAGAGGCTGAAATATATAGGGTTATAAGAAGAGACAGCAGCTTTCCTGAGAGGCAACAGCAATAGGCCACTTCTGAATCGACGCAACACAAAGACAAACATTGGTTCAATATTTGACACAGCTCTCAGAAATGGAGAATATCGAGTGTACAAACACATTGGTCAGTGATGTCTCTACTACTGTCTCTGTGCACGTCAGTATCTGTCTGCAGTACAGAGTAAACCATGGGTACAAGCCATGTTCATCCAATAAATATATACACAAGGGGATTTCTCTGTTTCAGAGTTAGGTTAAGAAGTTTCAAATTCCTTCGAAATCATTCAAGTTATTTATACAATATATATATTTATACAATACAATATATATATATATATATCGTAAGCAAGTTTGCGCAAGAAACTTGGAACATTAAATGCATATTGACTTTCATTTTTCATAACACAGCATAATCAAGTCATGCATAGAGACTATACTGAGAATACAATGGCTACATGGCATACAGGAACTGATACGGCACTGCATGTGTGTGTACAATAAATAAATCTATTTAAAATCACTTTTGCTTTAAAATTAAATACCAGACTGAACTAAGTAATTAGTCAAAGAGTTGCTAATTGCACATTATTACTCCAGGCAACGCTTAGATTGACATTGCAGCAATGGTACTGTGCCCAACCCCTTACCCAAAAAGCCTAGCCTCCTGTATACGTTTGGGTCTGTCACAGACACAACCCACTATTCGGTTAAGATTTAAACAATACCTTTCTGCACAAAGTGCATGTGTGCGCTACATGAATACAGCAAACACCAACCCAGTTGTTTTGGTGCGTGAATGTTTTAAACACAGAGAGGGGACTGTATAGCAGTCAAGAAGCAGAGAATACACAAACACACTAATCAGCAGGGTTATTTTTCAGCCAGCAGGAATAACACTAAGTGCCAACAGATAAAGGGAGACTTTTGTTCGGTGGTGTCGTCTAATCCAAGAAGATGCATCACTTGTATGCTGCTCTAATCATTCATGTCCATACAAGGTACATCTACTCTCTCCCTTCCACTTCCCTCCTCCCTTGTGCTTCCCACATCTGCCCTGACGTATTTGGAGTGTGTGTGTGGAACCGGAAGGTTCCGAAGGTTAGCGCCTCCAGATTTGTGGCTACACTGTAGTATGCGAGTGTGTGTTTGTTGGTTCATCTCTCTGTACAGATCGGTGAACGCGGGCTCGGTGTGGTCCAGAGAGCCCAGGTTACTTGTGGAACCTCTGGAGGTAGAGGGTGGAGTCGTCGAACAGAGGGTTTTTCACTTCCATCTCCCCTGTCTGAAGACAGAAAGAGGAGTCAGCAAAACAGAATAATCTACATATTAAAACACCCCTCTTTTACATCACAATCCTTTCGCAGGCGCTTTAATCCAAAACAATTTACAAAAAAAAGTGCCTTCAACAAGAGGTGGTTTCAAAAAAATAAAAGATAAAAATAAAAAAAACAGGAAAGCATTTTATTATTATTTAAAATATCACAGCACCACATCATCATTTCCATTCATAAAGACATCTCAAAGCCAACTGAATTGAATGATGTGCTGTCGTAATAGCCGGGCCAGATGAGTCGACACAGTGGCACTCACAGGGGCCAATCCAGGGCATTCGTACACCGTGAAGTCCCCGTCCTCGTTCTCCTCGTCTGACGTGGCCCCTGAGTCAGAGACCTTGGGCTCGTCCCTGTGTCTGCGAAAGAGAGTGCACGAGACAAGCTGTTCAGAAAATGGATGGGGGCAGACACAGGGAAGGAGAGGGGGAGTTGGGGGGTGAGGTGGTAGACTGTCTGAGGACGAAAGGTGACTCACTTCTCCAGGGAGAGCATCTGCTGTTTCTGGTGCTGGTAGTGGTACATCTGGGCACTTCGAGCCAGCTTCTTATCCCCGGGCTGACAGGGGGCAGACAGGGGACATGAGGTGGCATGTGAGTGAGAGTGAGAGAGTGAGAGTGAGAGAGTGAGAGTGAGAGTGAGAGTGAGAGCAGTGCGCGTGGCACTCACTGAGCGGCAGGCACTTTTACGCCTCATGTTTATAATGGCAGTCATGCTCTGATCTGTGGGGAGCACACACGATGCTCTGAGACTCACCACATTATTGTCATAGGAGTGGGGTCCCTTCCCTCCGTAGGCAGTGTAATCTACCTTCTGAGCTAGACGGCAGCCCTTTTGCAGTCTGAAGGGAGGGACGCAGTAGAAAGGTAAGATGGATGATTAGAAACCTTCCTCTTCTGTTCAACATCTTGTATTAGGGCATTTATACATTGTAATACATAATACACATCAAATAAATAGTGGACGAGTAACCTAATTGGTATTTGATTGGATTGGATCTTCCAATTATTATTGAAAGGTAATGGAAATGTAACATGACAAATTCAAACCACTGGAAGTTAATGAAGTCTAAAGAAAACACTGAAAAGCCTAATGAGGAAGAAACCAGAAATGAGATGCTCCCTGAAAAAGAGACTGCTTCTTTCAAAGCGTGCTCCAAGATGACCTGATCAAAGATAGCAGAGCTGGGAATAAAAGGGGGACTTACCGAACCCAACAGACTCCTGCCAGGATCAAAGCCAGGGAGCCGGTGACGATGAACACACTGCACATGACTGTGAAGAGATAGAGGCAGAGGATTAGAGCGAGGGAGCGCAGGGCCCATGTTAGGGCAGAAGACATGCTGGATGTCTGGAGCCTGGGGAGGAGAGACAGGCAGAAGGGTCTATTCACAGTCCTACAGATTCAAGCCCGACAAGTCCTGACTGGCCGAATTCGCAACAGCAGCAGCGTGACAAATGGGCATTGGCAAACCTCATTTGCGACACAGTAGTTGATAATAGTTCATTTATTCCAACGTTCCTGGGAAATTTGCTAGCATGGATTTGGAAAGGTTAAAAAGTGAATTTCATGACCCCTGTTGATGAGACAGTTCATTACAACCTACAGCCTCAGCAGTCTTTCCTTTCTAGGGGCAGGGACTTACCAACAAACACACGGTCATTGGACGGGTAAGGAAGGATCACAGGCTTGCTGCGGAGAGCAGGGGTGGGATTTGTGGTGTGGTTGGTCCTGGTGGGCGGGGCAACAGTGAGGAGCGAATGGCTCTGAGTGGTTGGCTCTTGTGTTGGGGCCGGGGATTTAGGCTCCTCCTCCTCTAACTTGAGGACATCTTGAGCAGGATGAGCTTAAAAAAAAGAAAAAAAAAGATGGAAACATCAATAGAAAAATCGAGCATTAGAAAGGGACTGCGTGTCACATTCAAGGTTAGAGGTTTTTCTCTATGATCCCATGTGTTCTGGTATCACGGACAGTACCTGGTGGTCGGACAACCGTCTCGGTCCTCTGCTGACTGATGATGGTGGAGAGGAAGTCGATCTCCTCATCAAGCTCTGGCTGGCTCATCACTTTGCCTGAAACATGGGCGGGAGAAACACACAAGACACCTCAGCATGGAAACGGCACAGGGTGAACGATATGAACTAACGGTATCAGCGGAGAGGAGGAGGAGGAGGAGGAGGAGGAGAAAGGGAGCGAGGGCGCTAGAACACCTCCTCCACCATGCAGATGACTGCAGCTTTGACTCAGAGGTCTCGGATCACCCTTAACGACTCGGTTGCGCAACACAGACTCCGGATTGCGCAAATCGACCATGTGGGACACGCTGTCTGGCTTTGACAGAACCTCGTCGGGGGTCTAGTCGTAGGTTTCAGAGACCCCGTCAGAGCCTCAGTCGTTGTGCTGTGTGGAGGGCTTGTCCTGGTTGCCAATGAAGGGGCTGGAGAAAGAGTCGCGCGGTCAATGGGCAAATCGATCGCCGCGCCATACCCCCCCCCCCCCTGCCCAGCACTGCTGACTCGGGGAAAGCGGTCTCTTGCCCCGTGTCTGTTACATGTTACAGTAAGAGCCCGCGACCTTGCTTCCCTCGTGTGGCGAGAGTCAGACAACGCGCACAGCCAGGCCTCGCAATACAAAGTTTGGCTATGTATGCGATATCTGTAAACGTTGTTGTGTCGTGTGTAGTGCAGTGTTTTGGCCCGTGAGTAAGAGCTTGCGTGGCGTGTTTTGGGTGTCGTGTAGGATCCTCTGTGACACAGTGTTAGATAAACCTTGCATGCAGAGGCGTGTGAGAGAGGAAGAGAAGAGGAGAGAGAGAGAGAGAGAGAGAGGCGCAGCAGTGCTGGTGCCGCAAACGTCTCTGTATGAACGCATGCACGCAGGCCGAATCATTATAATAAGAGGGCGTATTACTGTGTGTGCGTGCTGTGATGTGTGTGCGCGTGAGTAAACGTGAGAGGTCTCGTACTAAGAGTTGGTGAGCGTGCGTGGTGCAGTACATGTGTGTGTGTGCATGTCAGTGTGTTGGATACAGTCTTAGCGAGAGTGGGTGAGTGAGTGAGTGAGTGAGTGTGTGAGTGAGTGTGGTGCAGTGCGTGGGTGGATGGGTCAGCGCTCTGCTGTCACGCTGGGCTGCTCTGCACGTGTGGGTGGTGGGCACCTAGGATGGATGGGGGAGAGGAACAAGGGAAGAAGGAAAGGCCGCATCTCTCTAATATGGTGTTTCCTTCTTCCCTTGTTCCTCTCCCCGATCCATCCTGGGTGCCCATCAATGACCATGGTCTAGCACGAAGTGAATGTACTTGAACAAGGACATTTGCTTTGTGCTTTTATATTCTTTTCATTATCTGTTGCCCCAGTTCTGGACCCCTTGGCCATTTATCAACGTTTGTGGACTTTAGTGCCTAGATAAACACTTTATATATAAATATAAATTTTCAGATTTTACTTGATTGCTTTGCTGCTGTTTAGGACAAGAGAACTTGACATGAGTTCTCAGTTCAGAGAACTTGAGTTGGGTTTGGTATCATCTTGCAAGCCCCAGTGCCCTAGCCTGCCTGCCCGCCCGCCCGCCCGCCCGCCCGCCCGCCTGCCTGCTCACCTCTGCCAGCCAGCCTGGGCTTTGCCAGTGGCAACAGCAGTGGTTGGGAATAGAGGCTCAGACAGCACATGAATAATTGAGAGGCTCTTTTTACTCCTGGGAGCTGCACTAAAAAGACAGGGAGGCTAGAAGAAATAGCCCAGCCAGGTGCTAGGAAGAGGGAAGGAAACACGAGAACCAGGTGAGGGCAGCGCACGTTTCAATTCCAAATCACAATGGTTCCCCCACCAGGCGTCTGAGGGAAGCGATAAATACATGAAGGGAGAGGAGCAGTTAGTGTCGCTTTAGAGCTGCCATTGAAACAGTTCAGAGAAAAATTAACTGTCCACGGTGTACGGAAGCTGACCGAGTCTGAGAAGAGCGGTGGGAGCAGTCGCACGCTAATTAAAGCAGCAAAGTAGGAGAAAAGTGGATAACTGTAATAAGACAAGCAGAGGGGAGGAGTCCCTGCTGGTGATCAGCTATGGACGGGTCTGCACCCCAGGCCTGCTGTGAGGGCCACCTGTTTGCTGTAGAACACTGGCCATTAATCATGTTCACACATACAGGCGCAGAGCTTTGTAAAGGTCACGGATGCCAGACTTCGACTAGTTATTCATTATTCATGCTTCTTTTTGTAATGCTTGTTTACCGCAACGCTGTAGTATACAGTACTACAGCAGGAACATATTATCATGACAAAACATGACTGCAGACCAGAGAGAGAGAGAGAGAGAAAGTAAGGGCTAATGGATAGTGAATGCACAGACTTAGGGACATTTATAACAAGGGGTGTTCTTCAAAAGCTGGGCGCTCATGTGCATGTGACCTCTACCTGTACTGAGGGGACAAGTGGTTGTAACGATTTCCTGACTGAATCCGTGACTAGTGTTCCCGGTTACTTCATCTTTGGGAGTCTAAATACTTGGCTACGTAATGATTTATAGGACTTTGCATGAACACTGTGAAACGGACCGTTTCCAAAGGGACTAGAAATAAACCACTCCGTAACCGCTTATGGACCTCCTGCCATCTTGGGGGAAAAAAGGAAGAAAGAAAGTCAGGTGGGAGAAGGACGAGTGTCAAAGGGGAAAATGACAAGTCAAACCGAATTGATGTGAGGCTTCCATTCCCCGCAGCACGCTCTCCGTTTCCTTTCTGCTTTCAGCACTCCGCACGTAACGCAACTCGAAATAACGTGTTAGCCCATTACCACTTTAACATGGAAATGGTTCGATATTCTTAGACGATAAACATGTAGAAGGCAAGCATCCTCTGCCCGTGTCTCAGTGGGGACTTAGTGACTGGCCTTTGAAACAAGCAGGCAGCCCACTGGTCTTCATCTCCCTAATGAGCCTCTGCCATGGCTGCGTCATTACCACTCATTAACACAAAAGGCCAAGCAGACAGGAGGGAGAAGACCCGTACTGCTTTTTACAGTCCCGTGTCATCTTCCCTCATTTAGCTGGCAGCAGCCGTGGACCGCGGTGGAAATCACTTCCTCAGCCCGGCTTTCGTTGCGCCGTTGTCAACGGGCATTCCTCCCCTGCAGTCTGTCGTTAGCTGCCAAACGGATTACAGTTGGAGGCCTCACTTACCATAATGGGAGACGGGTCTCCTCTTCACCACACACTTGCCATGGGAGTTCTCCACCAGGGGCTTGAGGCAGGGCCCGCAGTGCGAGCTGCCGGCCTGGCAGAAGTAGCGGCCTGCTCGGGCACAGTCCAGGCTGCGGGGGCACAGAGGAGAGCCTGTGGAGGCAGACACACACACACACACACACCAGGATTCACTACGTGTTTGTCACACAACACGTGGAATACAAAATAACCATATAACATACTATCACAAAGTAGTAGTAGGATGAAACCATATACTGCAATCCACAACCACATACAGTACCAAATTGTGCATAAAAAGAGATTGGGCTCAGGGCTTGTGACACTGCTTGACAGAGATAAATGACAGCCTTACAGGGTCTACTTTAAGGTGACGCAGATGTAAGGGTCTGAAAATATAAGATGTGTGAAGAGCTCAAATAGAAGTGGTATAATTAGATGCGCCTAAGCTAACTTGTCAAAGTGCCCATGGGGCCATCTCTTCAACGCTGCGCTCCTAATCAGAGGAACGATTCAAGTGGGTTACCAAGAAAAGACGGGGGGTCTACTAATTCATCTAGTTTTCAAGTCATAAAATACTGAACTCTGAGGACGAAGATGTTTGTGTGTGTTTGTCTTTATTTCTGTGTGACATTTTTGGAAGGTCAAAAAACTGGCTGCTGTGATGTATGGCAATAGTCAGACTCTCCGGGGCTCAATGCAGGTAAACAGGGAGCTGCTGGGTATTCAGTAGCTTTAACAGTGAAATACTAGCCCTTTCCAGTGATCCAGAGAGAGGGAGGGAGAGACTCAAGCAGCCTGGGGCTTGGCAAGCCATGAATGTTAGATGTCATACTGGGTTAAAATGACTTGTGTTAAAATGTCTCGTGTTGACATCAAAACCTGGAGTCCACGAGATTTATCTTTCGTGAGTCAACTTCCGTGAGCACTCAGTAGGCAGTAGAGGAAATAATACGAGTAAACTATCAACATTAACCTCTGACTTCCATTTTTCCCAAGTTGATCATGGCGCTGCTACTAAAGTCGAGGCTGCTGTTGCCATGATGGCTGCCATGGCAACAGAGACACTGTGACATCATCAGGTATGAGTCACTGGATGTAAAAGTCAGCGATGGGTGGTAGAAAAGGAAGAAAATGCAGAGACAAAAAAAAGAGGTAGAGGACCATTTCATAGTCTGGTACAATCCCCTTGCACTTGCACAGGTCTACAATAGGACAGCCTACTTATAAATGAGGTGCCCTGGGAGTTCTGACATAGATTACTTTGGAAAGATATTCTTTAAGAAAATGATCATTTAAAAGTGATGTGGTTCCATTTCCGACCTGCTGTATAAACACATATATGAGTGAGGCACCACTATTGGACACGACAGAGAAAACACATTTCCACTAATTGGCCTCTCTAAAAGACAGCGCAACAATATATAAAATATACATTAGACAGATGGAGCAGTGTGTTATAGTCACACTTTACAAGGGAAAAACTAGGCAGCTAGCTTGCTCCATAATATTGTATCGTCAATCAGCCTGCAGTAGTTTCTTCATATCTACGTTTTTTTTATAGACCGGCTGTACTCAAGATGCTGGCAAACTCGATCCACAGGGTAATAGGACACATCTATGCAAAGCCTTACTATCAAGCCACTGGATGGTAAATGCACTTGAACAATATCCAATTGTTCCACAAACCACAATGGACACTACCGCTTTTTGTGAGACACTAGTTTGCCAGTAATCCAGGGGCTCTCTCTGTTCTGAACTGCCAAAGACAAAATGTTTTTTATGTTTTTGGAAGAACCAAATTGTAGTAATTTATAAACTGATGACAGTTCAAATAAGTACTTAGCAATGACGTGTTCAGCCTTAAAGATGCAGTTTTGCAATACAATTATGGTGCAGGGAAATTCATGCATTATAATACTTCACTTCGTTCCAATCTAGTGACATTCGTTCCGTGTCTCAACTCACTTTCTCTGGATTCACTGTCTCCTAGCAACCTCCCGGTCCTATGTTTGCTCAAAGAAATGTGAATAGGAGCCTGAGAAACCCTGCGCGCTCTCTCTCTCTCTCTCTCTCTATCTCCTTTTCTAACTTTTCACTCCATGCCAAGGCAGCTCACAAAACACCTATCCTGCTGTTCTCGTCACACTGACAAGAGCTCCTTTCACCCCTTTCCCCTCTCCCCGTAAAGTAACAAAAAACGCAAACGACAAGCAAAGTCTTTCAGTGTCCTTTCTGTGGCGAGTTCGCTAATTACACCAATAAACACTTAGCACTTGGTAACGGCGCACGCAAAAGAGAAAGAAAAGCAGAGATACTAATAAAAACTCTCCTTAATGCAACAAAGGATTTCTTTTCTCAGATCATTTCTATTTACCTCTCAAGCACTGTCATCTACATCTCCCATTACCAGATTATTAGAGCCCATCTCTATTAATACATTGAGGCTATATTGTTCAGTTTCAGAGATAGAGGCATTTTTGGACCAGCTGTCACAGATCATTGATCACGATCATGTGAATACATTGTATTCATTATGTGTTGAGTCTCATTAGAATAGACTAATGCAAGGCTCAATGGCAGAGTGGTGCTCGGTATCCTGCAGTAACCTGCAACACATCAAAGCTCCTCAAATGCAGATTCATGAATTGATTGTACAGTTGTCGTGATGGGACAACAACTTGTTTAATTATACACGTCTAGGCCACTCCATGTTTTTTTTTTGTTTTTTTTACCAAACCTCCAGTGTTGATGATTATTTCTTCTGAGGTAATACAAGGACAAAAATCAAGCACATTTTTTTCTCCGAACAGCTCTTTGCAGATTCAAAAAATATGGGAGTAATACAGTAGTCAGTGGGAATACAATAACAAAGACCGGATGAGGATGAACAATCGAATTGATTATTAATGTCATACACTGACTAATGATTCTTGACGTGCTCCTTTGAAAAGCTAGATGTGGGACGCTGAGAGAGGAACAGACTGATTGTTGTCGTTTTCCCTCGGAGCAGCAGACTGCCAACGTGAGTCACTGTGTGTAGAGACTTTGGTTCACGTTTAATAAAAGGAGCGAGCTGGAGGCAAAGGGGATGCAGCCTAACTGCAAATGATTGAGTAGAGAGAGTTTGCCAGCGCAGACAATGGAAAACGAACACTTTGCAATATTCTCTCAAGTGAATAACAAACATAACTAATACCAGCATTAATTATGTTGCCTTTCAATGGGCTGTGAATGGGAATTCCCACTAGTATTGAGAATAACGGCTCATCTCTCTGACCATGCGGAGGACATCTTTCTGTTGACATTCACCACAGAGAGAGACAGCTTAAGGGAGACCGATATAGAGATGCTTTCTGAGCGGCACTGAACAGGGCTTAGAGTATGCACGTGTGGCAGGGGATTATGGCTGACCTAACATTCACACCCTCGCAAGGATCAACGCTAGCCTAATAGGTGTTACAGGTTCAAGTGTGCTGCGCATGCTGACAAAACCCTCCAGAACTAATGGAGGGGGGGAACAGCTTAGCTGGGTTTCCAGAGCGTGACATTAGTGAGCATGCTCTTACACCACGTAAACCTCCACGTCCACAGAGTGCCTAAAATATATATCTAACCCACTTCCCAGGCTCTACAGAGATCCTTTAACCAGAGCAAGTCGACAGAGTAAGGAGGCAAAAACGCACACAAACAAGAACCCCAGTTAGTGGAGTCACAGTGTAGAACACCAAGTTACCAGAGTGATGACTTTGTACTGTAATGCAGTGCTTTGATGGCAAAGCTTCTGTACAACGAACCAGCCCAATCAATTTCTGTCAATAAGACTGTACCATAAAAAATAGGACTTCAAAGTAAAAGTAATAGTTCTCACAGAATAAATGTTTGGGGGAAACTACTTTTGGAATACCAATTTATCCTGTGGCACAGTGACAGAAGAAAAGGAAACGCATAGCAAGCTACAGTGCACTGCGGTCTATGGTTGGTTCTAGCGCTATGTTAGTCTAGCTGATAGCTTGCAAGAGCAGACTACTATGGTAGCTGAGCTCTCCTATGCGCATACACATACACTCCAGTGCTAATCGGGTTCTCTCTCATTTCACAGCCTTAGTGAAAGCCTGCCTGACCTCAGCGCTCTGCCAGCCCAGGCACAACCAACTGTGCACGGCACACACACTTGGCCCACGGCTTTCCTTAGGTACCTTTCATTAAGAGCTAACATCAGGAATTCCCACCGGTTATTTCAGTGGACCAGGATCAGTGACATACATAGTCACTGGAAATATGGGCAAATGTCAGTAGTGTCTGCTCTAGATCCTCGAATATAAGCAGGTTCTCAAAGAGACAATGACAGGTGCGCGCACACACGCGCGCACACACACACACACACACTTTTCATGCCCCAGATAGTATCGACTCTGTGATAATGCTGGGGAAGCAGGGATGAAAAGAATTAATCAAGGTGAATGAGAAGCGTACTAGCGTAGAGATAAGAACAGCCGTCCAATAAGGCGGACTAATTGAACGCACACAAGTGGGCTGGGAGAGATAGTACTGAGGAAACAGACAGCAGGAAATGTTTCTTTCTTTGTTTGCAGGGAGACAGGAGCAAACACTTCAGAACTTATTAGACCATTCTTCACCGGCGAAATTTAAATAAGCACTCTGAGAAGCAACAGTTCTTGGCACTTAGACGAGACTTGATTGAGCTTCAGTAACAGAGGATTTGATGCCCTTGCGCTGCTGAAAGCGTATTGGCAGGGAGGTTGGTTTTATCAATGGGCTGGAGTCAGGAGTGAAACATCGTCACACTGTTAATCCTCAGACTAACTTTGAATCTATTTTCCATTCTAGAGCACCATAAATGTTTGTGAAAGAACACATTTGGCATGGTATGACGTATTTGACACTCATGGAGTCCTGGGAATGCACTCGAGTGGTCTATCAAGCCCTGACAGGGGGAATGTGTCCCAGTGCAACTCAACTGATAAAAAGTATCCGTCACAAAATTGTTTCCATTACACATAGTCTTATGCAGTATGCATATTGTGTATGTTCATTTGAGCTTGAATCTACTGTACTTGAACATCCTCTGATCATCAATAATCAGCCAACGTATGGTTGGTCTTGGGCTATGGTTCTTTCCAAAACCATACTCTATACTCCAGTCAAAGCTTATCATGATAGCCTTGCAGGCAGATGTCTCACTTTGCCATGTGATCATTAACGTCACTCAACACAAGATATAGACTGGAGGTCTACACCATGCCCATGACATTAACCACAAAAACCTATAGTACTATAAATAGAAAGGAAATTGCATTACAGTTTACCAGTACATACATAGAAATTAATATAACATGTTCTGACATAAACGTAAAGCACGGGTCGGTGCCATATTAGGCAAACTGGGGCACCAGCACAGGCAAATAAGAACTAAAAGCAAGTACAACATAAGCCCAAGAAAGATACTAAGATAGAAGGCTCGAATATGATTCTCGATCGCAAGCTGTCATCCTCTTTAAGGGTAAACAGGATTACAATTACTTTCAATATCAATTTGTACGTATTCAGTCCCATGCCTTTACGCAGAGCCCATGACGATTTGCTTACCAGTCAAGCAGGTGCTCACTGCAACGAAAGACGCAAAAAAAGCCGCCTGGATGAAAAGCGCGGCCCGCGGTCGGTGCTCGACCCTTCTCCCCGGTGACTGCATGCTGCGAGGAGCTCCTATCACTGGTAAGACGGAGACGGGGAGTTGGGGTTGATCATCCCCCTTATCCCCTTGTCCAGAGTAGAGCTCAGAAAAAAAGCTCTGCTTTGAGGTTCTGCGTTGTCAAAAAAGGTCGAGGGTTAAATATAGTAAAATGCAAACACTAAAACGAAGCTGCTCTTGTTTGGGACACTCACTGTGTTTTCCGTAGGTCTGCATCGAGGGCGCTCGAATGATGCTTTGAAGAATAATCGCGTGCACTAATGCACAACATTCACCCAGCCTATCCAAGTACGAGTTACGTTTTCTGCGCCGTGACGACGCTTGGCAAGCCTACGTACCTACGCAAGTACCTTGATTGTTCGCGTGCGTGTGCTTCTGGAGAAAGCAAGTGTACAAGCGTTTGGCTGATATTGGGATACTTCTCAATTACTAGTTTAGACTGAGAAATCCGGGGCCACAGCCGATTATTAATTTCCCCATAATATGAAGCCCTTACATAAGGACATACAACTTATATGAAAGGCCTTTGAGGCATAATTGTTATAGAAAGCCGTAGGGTATTTATGTCACATAGTGTGAAAGCACTATAATTCATGTGCCTCCCCCCTTACAATGTGGAAATCAAAAATGTACCAGATAATCAATGCAGAACTATTTGATAATGATTTATTATCTATAACAGTCATTGTATTACACAAGAGTAAAATAAATCTAAAATATACTTATCACAAGGGGTAAGGCAAGGATACAATGCTGAGTGCAAATATAATAAATAAAATGGGAAAACAAATTAAGGTACTGGTGAAATCATATAAAAAAAAATCATGTAACATGATTGGTTTGGTAGTGAAAGGGACCATATGTACATCAATTCATTAGAGCATTTGTACACAATATACACAAGCTTTCTTTGTGGGATAACGCAAACAAAATGTTATTCCCGTAAAGACACGAGATCATTGTCAAATCCTAAATCAGTTTTGTATGTAGGTATACTGATGGATTGTCGTCTCAATTGATATACATTTTTTTTTTAAAGTACTTTGTTGTTTTTTCTCTGTTCGTTTCAATCACGTTTTAAGGAAATAAGAAACAACACATTATGAACATCTCAAGAACAGACAGTAATCTGGAATGTATTGTATATAAACTGAAATCAGGGACAAGAGGGTTGAGGCCCTCATAACACTTCCTAATGAGCACAAATAGAGAAGCACACTTCTGCAAGGGTTAGCTAGTAATTTATCCCTTGGTGAAACTGTACAAAGAAAAATCAGATTCTGTAGAAACATGCTTATTTAAAATTATTGTGTAGGTAAAGTAATGTCGCAATTATGCTTGAGATGGACTATTTGTGTGAAATATCTAACATTAAATCAAATTAACTGAATCTTGAAAACCTTTCTCAATGAGAAAACCTGATTGGCAGGTTACAACACCACAAAACATATAAACGTGCTCCGTTATCACCCAGTGTAAACATAGTCCAAAAATAATTTCACAAAATGTGGATGGAATGAATAAGAAAAGCTTTTCTTTCAGATGGAATAAAGTTGTTCTCCCGCGATAGCTGCATAATACAAAAGCAATCATTGTAAGAGCACCTGAGCCCTGCTCAGTAGAGTCATTGTGCATAGTGTCTAATATAGGACTATAGTTATTTAAAGGATTGATTATATACTGTCTCAAACTGCTCAATTTGGGACTATTTGTAATGGAACTCAAACAGAGAAACAAAAATATCCATCGTGTGGACGACGTTTTTGAAAACTCAAGAGACATACTTAAACTATATTGCAAACCATGGATTAATTCTCAGTGACTTTTGTTCCTTTCTCTTCCTCCTTCAGTCCTCCTGTCTCAGAGTCTTTGGGTGGAGCCTCTGCTTCCGCTGCATGGTGCTCTAAATCAGGCTGTGCAATGACTGCCTCGCTGGTGGGGGACTGGAAGCCACTGTCGTGATGTGGAGTTGCAGGAGACTCCACTGGGGCGTTCTCTGGCTCTGGGCTGGTCACTGAAGGGCTCTGGGGGCCTTGGGCTGTGTCTTTGGCTGGGGTGGCCACTTCCTCCAGGATTACTGCTTCGGTCATCGCCACCTTCTCAGTGGTTGCAGGAACTTTCTCCTCCAAGCAAGCTGCTTCCTGGCTTGAAATTTCCTCTGGTGCGGCTTCTTCCAGTACTTGTTCGCTGTCCTCTCCCTGCACAGCGTTCTCGATCTCCTGGATGGCACTCTCTATAGCGAGGGCGCTCTCTGCATCTGGCAAGGAGCTATCTAGATCTGGTAAGGAGCTCTCTGGAGACTGAATGGCTGCCAGGGTCACATTCACTGAGGGGGCTTTTTTGCTTGGCACCTGTGGCACCTCACCGACATTCTCAATTTCCTTTGGGAGAACACCATTCGTCAGCGCAGGAGGGTTCTCTGAAGCTTTGGGGCAGGGATCTATTTTCTGTGACTGAATGACTGGTAGGGTTTCCGGAGGGGATGAGGCATCCCGGTCCGATTCTTTTTTCTTTTCCCCCTCCCCCTCTTCCTCCCCCTCTTCCTCCCCCTCTTCCTCCCCCTCTTCCTCCCCCTCTTCCTCCCCCTCTTCCTCCCCCTCTTCCTCTGGAATGCCGTACACCCCAGGAACCTCCATGCATGACTCGTTGGGGAAGCCAGGGGAGCCCTCCACCTGGATCATGGAGACCACCTGCTTGGTCCGACGTCTTTTCTGCGTGACGCTGGTCTCCTCCGTGCCGTCGGGCCCCGGGCCCTCGGTCTCGTCCTGGGGGCCGAACTCGCCTGCCCAGTCGATGGAGGGGTTGTCCCCCAGCAGGTGAAGGTTGGGGTCACTGTTGGTCAGCACGATGCTGTCCCTGTACAGGTTGTGTCTCCTCTGGATCGCCGCCTCCTTCACAGCTGCAGGGAGACAAAGAGGGAGGCACGAGTTATGCAACTGTGATGCGTGTGTGTGTTTGAAACATTTATGTTGATCATTTCCTACATATTCTTTTTTTAAAGTAACCTAAGTGAAGGATACAGGAAGGTAATAACGCAATATGATCTTAATCACATGATGAGACTGACCCATCATGATGTCCTTCATGACAGAGTGCAGCACCACCTCCTCAAAGATGTTCTCCACCAGGATGAAGCGCGAGAAGTCTTCAAAGATCAGCTCCTGGAACCGTGGCAAGTCCTACAAGGAGACAAGGAGCCCACATCAAGAAACCCACAGGGAGGCTGGGATAAGGCGGGGGCCCCTGCACGGCACACACTGGAAAGGTGTTTCATCGTGGCTTCTGAGAGCCATGTGAAGGCGGTGAGAGGCGTACCGTGGCGCAGGAGGGGCCGAGCTGCTTCAGCATGTATGGGATGAAGATCTGGAGGAGAGCCTCCCGGAAGAAGCGCTTCCGCACCGTGCTGCTGTCGTAATCAAATTTCTGAGGGAAAACATATTCAAATAAAAGCATTTAAAAGAAAGGCGTGTGATGAATGTGTCCATAAATGAATAAATATTCATTGTTGTTCCATTTAATTTGGTAAAGCCTTTGCCGTGCCCATGTCATGGAAGGCTCTGGCAGTTCCGGTCCAGTCCTAAAGTGGTCCTACCTTGATGACTCGGTCCTGGCATCGCTGGATGGTTTTACAGAGGCCCTCGGGCCCCTGGGCCTCCATACTCTGGTGTAGGATCTGCTCAAAGGTGTATACCGCATCGTCCATTTGCTACACATATAAACAGTTAAGGTCAGTGTGAACCAGAAATATGATTTAAAAACATATAGCAAAATACAGGGGCATGACGTGTGACCAAAAGATTTTAAAAAATGCAAAAAGTCAACACAAGAGGGCTCCCTTTCCCCAACTATTCCGCTGACAGAAAGTATAACATTACACAATTATTTACTCAAGCTGAATCCTGTCCAACTCCTCCCATGTATTCCTAACCAAGTACATCAGAGAATCCCTGGGGGTTTTATGGTGTTGTGTGTGTGTGGATTACAGAAACCGTCTGAGACGCATGTTTGTGTTCGAACTCTCTATGACCCAGGGACCCCATGAAAAGCGATGGCCCCCCTGCAGGCTCAGGCACTACATCACCGCTGGTCAGCCTTTGGAATCCTCCGCAGGGGGCAGTGAATGTGCACATGCCTGTCTCTTGGATCTGAGCCATGAAACAGACCCTTTCAGAGACTGAGACGATGCGGCATGCTAGCTGCAGGTCATAGCTTCGCCACTTGGTTACCAGAGGATTTAATACCAACAGAAAGGAACTTCCTGGGCTTTTGGACTTCAGACAAAAACAACACGACCACAGAACGCCACAAAGGCACTGTGCCTCTTTAGCATGTGTACTAAAGGAGTTCAAATTGAGACATGTCAGCACTTATTTCCCATGCTTGACTACCACACTATCTCGGTGACACATAAATAGGCCAATGAACTGCACCGTCGGCGCAGCCTCGGTAACTTTGACGTTGTGCAACTGGGGGAAGGGTCGTTTTGACCATTTACAGCTGCACTGAAGCAAGTTCCTTTGACTAGACTTTCTCTTAGAGTCTAGTCAGAGTGTTGAAACTCTAAACAGAAGACTTACCTCTCTCATGAGGATCTGGGCCCTCTGGACGAACACCGAGGGACTGGAGACGTCAAACCTCTGCTGCAGCCCCTCCAAGGTTAGCTGCTCCACCTTCTCATAGCAGCACTGCATCTTCACCGGGTGGTAAGCCAGCATGGAGATCTTCTCCATGTGCTTGAGGGGAGTGACAGGCAGAGGCAAGGGGGTTAGCTCACATAGATCCATTATCCACAGCCTGTGCCATGGACTTCACATATTTCAAGCACGTCCTGTGGCTATTAGTACGATACTAGATCAAATAGAACCAATCTATGCAATTATAACGGTCCCTTCTGTCTTCTTCCTCTCACCTCGGCCACAGTCTCCTTGTTGCCATCGTTGAGGGTGTTCTTGCTCATGTCCACCAGCTCCCTGAAGAAGACGTCTCGGACCTCGGAGAAACCCCGGCTGGTGGGCTCCATCAGGGCCTCCAGGATGGAGCTGATGTAGGGCTGGATGCTCACCTTCAGCAGCTTCTCCGCTTTGGGGAGGAGCGCCGCTGCACGGGCCCGGTATGAGAGGTAAGGGTGATCAATAATATACCACAACATATTGTTTACATTATTACATTCATAAATCATGGATTTGAATTGAAATGAACATGTTGCAATATAATCCGCCAGTAGATTAAGCAGTTTTACAGTCATCTGAAATATTTCTGCCTGACCAATGTTATGTTAAAACTGATCCTGTCACTCTGGGTAAGTGCCCTTTACTTAAAGCTGGATATAGTGTTAACACTGTCTTTGTGTCTTCTTCCTGGACCTTAAGTGAGACACTAGCAAACAAACCCATCACAGAAATGCTCAGTACGCTGTGCACACACGTGATTAATGGGTAATTGTTTTAGTAAAAAATTACTAAGTAAACTTCAATTGTTGAGAGAACTGACTTCTTTCAACTTTGCTTACTTCAGCCTTAAATTACTTATATTCAGTTGCACACTAGAACCTTTGTGGCAAAATATACGTTAGTTACTGCATGGAGTTAAAATAATGCCATAAAGATCTGAAATGTAATTTAATACTTTTTATATATTTTGACTGAATTTTCTTTGTTTTTTTCTATGTTAAAACAAGGAATAAAAGTGTGTCATTTCTCCCCTTGAATTTCCAACATAGAAAATAAGTTTCATGTACGAAATTCTGTTCAATTTAAATTAAAAATTTGTATGGCATTCATTAACTTCATAGACTGCCTCTGCCCACATAGAAATGCCACACTGGCAGGCGGTCATGCTCTGGTGACAGAGTTCTTGAAAAAGTCTCCTCCACAAGCGTCAGTGTGGAATGCTGTCTGACTGCACGAATTCCACGCAGCAGACAGGCAAGTAAACTGCTGTCAAACGCCTGGTAAAGAGAGCAGATAAGGCGTAAGAGCTCATGTCAGCTTGTGGAATGTGGTGTTTGGAGCCATGTAAGGCTAGATCGCGATACATTTTGATCAAACTGCGTGCAGACAAAAAAATGAATAAATAGGGTCCATGTTTAAGCCACACAACCCTTCCATGGCCCTTTCCTCATCCACTCACATCCAGCAGGCAACAGCGTTGCATTATTACCCACATCACACTATGCCCCTCTGGACTGACCTCTGATCTTGTTGGTGACATGCTCCTTGGAGGAGATGATCTGGTCCATGTCAGTGCGTATGGAAGCCTCCAGCAGGGAGCGCCCTGCCTCACAGCTCTGCGCCGCCGCCTCATACTGGGCCTGGCACTGGCTTTGAACCTGGCTGTACACTGCATCACTGATCTGGAGATACACGTGGAGACATGGAGTGAGAACGGATTTAACGAGCCAGTACTGGTGGATATATTCTATATTAGCTTCGATGATTATATTGTGTTGTGTGCCAGGGTAAGTATCCGGGGTTAAACAAAGGAGGACTCACCAGAACCCAGTTCCTCTGTCTCTCGTGCATCTTGCCCTTCAGCCTCGGTGAGATCTGGTCCCTCAGCTCTGGCAGCAGAGTCTCCATCACCAGGTTGGACAGAATCTACAAGGAAAACACACAGCACACGGCGTTGACACAACGACCATGTATAAAACACGTCCCCTTCTACAGCTGATACAACTATACTGCCATACACATCGATATTGTTCTTTATAAAGCATTGAATTTCAGTCGGACTAGGTGGAAACACCGGTTTCAAGTGTCAATAATTCTGAGAGATGATGTCACCTCTCTCCTGCCTCCCTGCCTTGTGGTGCTGCTGTGCCCCGACTCGCGGTCTAATGACAGATTACACAGAGCAAACCGCAGAAATGAAACCATAGTCGTGCATCTGTTTGTCAGACCATCCCCACATCAGCTCCATAATACGCCAGAGGAACAGACAGCGCTGCAGTAGCCTGATGCAGCCTTCCCCCTGTCGTTTGTGTCATGGTAGAGACCTGTGTTCACTGCGGCACCAATGACTGGGACCAGAGGGGAACAGGGGCAGCCATTCATTTCAGCTCTACCGGCGACTGAAGAGACACGTGCAGATAAGAGCAGCACGCGCCCGTCCTGCCACGGCGGAACGTGGAACAGAGGGGCTCCTGTTGACGCTCATAATTGAGTTTGAGCAGCATGCACGGGGGGCGCGGAGCGACAGGCTGGCCCTAATGGTTAACAGCTGATCAATGGGATCAAGTTCGAGCTGTGCCGGATCACAATGGCCGAGACAGATGAGGAAAGCCTGGACAATGCAACGGGTATCTGGGTCAAAATAGCAAGAAAAACCTGTTCTGACAGCCACTTCTGTATGGAGGCATCTGGCACAAAGGAATAGAACACTGTACACAGACCATGCCCTCTAGGTCCACATTATAGGCCGTTATTCCAAAATTACGGTTATTTTTTACTAGAAATACTTTGTCCAGGAGAACTTTGCTTTACCGTTTTACCACCCGAGCCCTGATAGGAGAGACAGGGTAATGCTTAGAGAGAGTGTGGTACTGCGTGGCAGCTCTCACCTGAGGTGGCTCCCCACACATCATGTCCCAGGTGCCATATTGGCCGTGGGCCTGGCGGTAGAGTCGGACTGCATCAGTGAAGGCTGGGGTCTGCACCTTGCTCTCTTCTGACAGGCCTGGAGGCAGAGAAACATTGGTTGGGTTTGAAATGGGTGGGTAAATACAGTGGTGGGGCAATGTTTAAACAAATCATTGTTAAAAACAGGCACATAAAACATTTTTGGTAAATCTTTAAGAAATATGTTAGAGAAATGCTGAAGTGATCAGCAGTTAAGTCACACATACAGAAAACGTTGTATTTCATCATAACCTCCACATTTGATAGGCGTCATCTCCTTGTGTTATTGTTTATCAAAGAGCTTTGCCATGACAACTATGTTAGTCTTGAATCAGACAGGTTTTAAGGAAGTGGTTCTTCTGTCATCTTCCCTAAATGCCCCCAATCATATCAGAACTTTGAAGAGCACAGCTTTTCTGTAATCTCATGACTATTATAAGTAGGGCTTCCAGCAGAAGAGCCTTGATTGGAGATTATGTATACAAGAGATTTGTTAGAAAAAAAAAGGGATATTTTGTGATTAAACAAGTTTACTTAAGACCAAGACTGCAATCTGTCTTTGGCTTCATCTGAGTACTATAAAACCAGTGAATGGGAGGTGAACTTCAATAAGGACAACAATTCACTAGGGAAGAAAATGGGGAATTCAGCCCTGCTAAAGTTAAAATGAGTGTGAATGCGTGTACGCCCGTGATCTCTTACCGTGACAAAGCAAGGAAGTGTGTGTGTGTGTGTGTGTGTGTGTGTGTGTGTGTGTGTGTCAGGGGCCTGAGAGAGCGAAGGGGGAAGTAGAACTCCTGGGTGAGCTCATTGCCATGGGCAGGAAGTCCCGAGACCAGACCGTTCTACAGTAGGTTGGGTGAACAGTTTGCTGATAAGTGCTAAATTTAACAAAGTGCTTCTGAGTCACAAGCATTTTTTTTCTCTAGTTAAGTCTGACCATGAAAATACCAGCTGCGTGGCGCATTCATGGGAGACCAACTATATCATTTTTGAACACACACACACACACACACACACACACACACACACACACACACACACACACACACACACACACACACACACACACACACACACACACACACACACACACACACACACACACACACACACACACACACACACACACACACACACACACACACACAGTGCAGGCAGGCCTGTGTCACACTTGAGGCATGTTAGCTATTACGGCTATTTTCTGGGTTCTCTCTTTATCACCGTGTACCTGCTGCCGTATGTTTTCAAATGGGCACATCTTGTTTTCCTCCTCTTTAACGAACTTGATTCATAGCCCAGAAGGGTAACTCATTTGCAATATTGATCGTAAAATCACTAGCTCAAAATCAATCTCACGTGCAAGTTCCTTGCGTACTCTGATCAAGGAAGGAGGAACACAGTTATAAGTACACGCTCCACCCTGTGTTTCAGTAGCGGCTCTAACGATGCTGAATGTGCACTGAAGCCCGAGGGGACTGTGGAGGGCCAGACAGCACATGGCCCCTCTGTAATGCTAGCAGTGGGCATGGGGAAGCGGAGGACAAAAAAGAAACGGGGCCAGTCGAAGATAATGAATTGCTGCCCACATACCAGGCTTTATGAGCCTGCAGTCCACACAAGGTGCTCTGGCACTAGCGCTCTATTCTGCTCTAGTCACTATTTCCCAACACACACACACACACACACACGCACGCACGCACGCACGCACGCACGCATATGCACGCACACACACGCACCTGTCCCTCATATCAGCTCCTCAACACACTGCGAGTGGCAGCAATAGTTAATTATTCGAAACAATCGCAAATTACAGCAGTGCCTTGTTATGAGGAGAAAAAAAAACGCCGTCCATTCTGCCGAGTCTAGGAGAGGAGTCGGAGCCTTAAAGTGGCCAAAGTGCAGAGTCTTCAGGCTACAGCAGATATCAGATTAGGAGTGCCTTGAAGGATGTGCCAGTGGAGAATCCCAGGAATGCCATGTGCTCCAAAAGCTCCTGCCTATTGGGTTAAGGTCACATTGAACCTTTTGCAGAAACATAGCGGTGCCCCCAGGCCTCCAGCCTTCACGCTCTGAGACGTAGACATGTGGCCAGCTCATGCTTCCAGTTTAGCCTATAAATCCCTGCAGACCGTCACTCGTTGTACTGGTCACCACATTACAGGATTTACAGATTTATAGACGTGTGCATATCTTATTGCTGCTTAATATACCCCGTACAGGTCCCAACTCACATGGGAACATGACTGACTAATGAAGTCATGTAAGATCTTGAAAAAAAAGGCCGTCTTAAACAAGAAGGGGCTGGTATGTATGGATTCCTTCAGGAATGCGGGAGTCTCCTCGAGTAAAAAGCACACCTGTCAACCTTTGAAATCTCCCCAAAATAAAAAAAATAAAATAAAAAGAGACAACTCAAAAACCAATCTAACTAGCTCCGTCATTAACAAACATAAGCTTCAATATCACAAAAAAAAAAAACACCAAACGACGCAAGCAGACATCTGGTGAAGACCTTGAAGAGCACTGCACATACAAGCTGGTAGGTATAGGCTGGGCTGTACCAAACCACAGTGTGTTTCTGTGTCCTGACTACAAACTCTCGCACTGTCAATACCGGACGTCGCCACAGCAACCAGGTAAATACCCCATGAGCTCGCATGGAGCCGGTGCCAGGCTCTTGACCTTGCCAAGTCGACGATTACCTTAGAACGCCATCTTCAGCCCCTAACAACCAGAGGTTTCCACACACACACACAGATGTTGGAATTAAGCACACTACTAATTATACAGTTGCAGATCTCATGCCCTGAAGAAAGCATGTCAAACCGACGCACACCTACGCATCAACACGGCGCGCAACACAATGTTCCAACATGGCCGCGCCTATGTAGCAGAAGCATGGGTTGCCAGGCTCACACAGCTCATTTCTAAGCATCACCACCATGTCATTTCCACACTAAACTTGCTAAGCGGTCTTTGTGGCCCAGGCATAGCCCATGCTTCGGGTGAGCCCATCAAAGCGACGGGATCCAGATGCACACCCGCTGTGCTGAGGACTCCCAGCTCTGGTGGTGGAGGAGGTCAGATGACAGTAGCTCAGCCTGGGCTCAGAGCACGTCAGCACTGCACCGCCAGTCTACACACGCTGTGCTGCACCCACCCCCCCCCCTGCCTTGCCTGCCTGCCTGCTTGACTTATGGCACTCTGGTTTTTCTACAGCCGCTGTGACTGCCGCAAGGTGTGGGCTCTCCTCTGTGCCGTACACAGACACTTGGAATCTCCGTACCATCCCTGGCGAGTCTGTTAAATGTAGAAGTTCCCGTGATGGTGACAGTAAGTCAGTTGGGGTGGGGAACGTGAAGGTTGGATGGAGCTTGGGCTTATGGTCCATCCATTAGCTTTACCGCTTACCCTGTACAGGGTCACGGGGGGGCTGGAGCCTATCCCAGCGGACACAGGGCGAGAGGCGGGGTACACCCTGGACAGGTCGCCAGTCTATCGCAGGGCCGACACATAGGGACATCCCTATGTGTTGGGCTTATGGTACTTACCAAAAAAAAGAAAAAAGGAAAACCATGAAAGAGGAAGCGAAGAAGGGGAAAAGGAAGTATTTGGTGTGAGGAGGGAGGGGGCTGGGTGTTGTTACCACGGGGAGTTACTTAAAGTCACTGACATCCACAGAATGGAGTATCTATAGGCAGGCTACCATTGAAAACCATATGTGCGGCTACAAACTCACTCACTCCACAACCTCAGGACATGCTCTTGACTGAGGCCTGCCATGTGCCAAGTTACACGACCAACCATACAGGTTTAGCTCAACGGGTTGCAAAGGAGATGTTCACCTGTCAATTCCCCTTACATTTCAATGGAAGGAGGACCAACAGTCTCCCTAAACACTCATACACAATACTCTACCCACAGACTTACCACCATTGCTCAACACTGAACCAACGAACTCACAACAAGTGTGCACTTGCCTAAATTGCTCCAAGACACATATGTGGCCTGGGAAAAGCACGAGGGTATTATTTGGGAACATGCCAGTTGTTTTGACAGAAGTGACACGGTCTTATCTTTGTATAGGTCACATGTCTAAGAGTGGGTTGGTGACCTCTACTCACCGTCGTTGGCGTGTCTGACGCAGTCCTGGAAGACGGCGTGCCACTTCTGCTGCTCCTTATCGGTCACCGCACAGAAGAAGTAGTGACGGGCATACGGGTGCCACAGGATCAGTGGGAACTGGGTGGCACACTTCAGGAAGGGAGCGCTGCCCACCTTAGCTTTGACGTCTGGAATTCCAAATCAACACACACACACACACACACACACACACACACACACACACACACACACACACACACAGTCAGTCAGGGTGCCACTTTCTGCACGTGTTTTCGAGATCATGCATTCTTCCCCGGTGAAAACAAGCCTTTGAACACGGGGATAGTTTAAGCAGCCTCTGCCTCTCCAGTCAAGAGTTCAGACCCGCGGGCTCATTTAAAGGATTAAACCTGACAGGCTGTGCTGCAACTCTCGCAAGGGCCTCTCCACCCACCCCCACCCACCCCCACCCACCCCCCACACACCCCAACCCCACCCACACCCCACGCCACACACACACACACCTTCCCCGCGGTCTATCTTCATCCCCCTCTCCCAGCCCCTCCTTCTCTCACCCTCCCTGACCTCTCTCCCTCTTCCCTCCCCTCCTCCCGTTGTATTTCTCACCAGGCAGGCTGGTGTTAAGCAGCTCCAGGTACTGCGCCATGGAGGTCAGCACTTTGTAGCCGGCACAGTTGATGGTTCCCTTGGGTTGCAGGCCTCTGTCATGGGACTGGAAGGAGAGACACACACAAACACACGGCCTATTTAAAAACACAACGCTCCGGTAGAGATCAAATTGTGCCATGACATGTTTCTACAGCAAACCAAATGAACGTTTTAAAGTCTCATAAAAGTGGGGAGGTGGGGGTGTTCAGCAGAGCACAATGTGTTTTTATGACTCAAAGGTAAAGCAGGGTCATCCTCACCGCTTTGTTGTCATAGTAATTAATGTTGTAGGAGTCAGGGACAAAGAGGAAGCGGTTCCTCCATTTCTTGTTCTCCTCAAGGAATTGGAAAATGGCTCCAGAGAAGATGGACTTGTTTTCCAGCGGAACCTGACACATACACACGCACACGCACAGGCACACGCACACATACTCAATCATGGTCACTGCATTGTGTAATCAATAAAATATGTTTATGCCATTTTATTTATTGTTTTATTTATCCCGATCAGCAGATATGTCGTCGCTCATATTGAAATCTCTGTAGGAACTCTGAGTAAACAGTTTTAAACAATTCATATCTAATAAAAACAAATACAAATTTAACTTTAACTTAAGGTATCAGTGCATGGAATGAGAAGGTGTTAGTCTCTAGCAATGTGTTTAACAGCCTACAGCCACCCAGTGAGACATTGTTGTCCCCGGAAAGCGTTCCTCAAAGACCAGGTCCCCACCTCAAACCCTCATCGTTCACTAAGTAACTGTGTGTATGTGTGTTGTGTAAATAGCAGAAAGACTATTTACAAGTGAGAATCACAATAAGGGAACTTTGATGACTGCTGTAAAGCTTTGAATGAGACTCTAGAGAATTCCAATGGTTTTATGTGAGGGTTGATAGAAGGCAGGGAAAAGCAGGTTTTGTCAGAGATGATTCTATTAGTTGTCATAGGGTCCCAGACAGGTAATTTTCATGTGGTATTTATGAGGCATTGTCTAGACTAACATGCTGCATTACATAATCAACCAAGGACAAAGACAACGCTGATGGCGGATGAAGGTTTCAGGCACTTTTTCAAACTTAAAGCTATGTCATAAAATTACAGCAAGAAGTAAAAAGTAAAAGTTTTTGGGGGGTTAAATGCCGTATACAATGGTGAACAAATGCACTGGAAAACTGCAAATATTTACGTTTAAGACCATGGCTTGGCTGGAGGAAGAGGATGTTTTACCTTGCGGTGCAGCAGCTGGGGCTGGGGCCCCCCTCCTCCCTCGATGTCAAAGCGCACCTTGTTAAAGAGAGCCACGGCGTACTGCTGCTCGTACAGGCGGCCAAACTCTCCCATCACCTCTGCAGTCCGCACTGCACGGGGGTCACACAGGAACACACAGTTACAACACACACTCTACAGGCTCTACACAGTGCACATATGACACCAGGAACCGTATAATTGTATTAATTCATTCATTCCTTCCTTAAATATTTCATTTGGGACTACTGATAAAACAAACAGTGATAGGCATGCAGCATTGTGGACAGTGATAATACATTTGATGAATTCATAAAAGCAAAGATAAAATTCGGAGCAATTAAATTTTTGCGATCATCTAAAGAAAAAAAAAAGCTCTCACACTGAAAGTCAGACACATCCTTTCACACTGTTCATTGTGTCTGTTATCACTGAGTCCACATCACAATGTTTGCACTGCCCGGAGTTGACACTCTCACTACTGTGAGCATGGCGGCATACCCAGTGCATAGGCCGATCATGAAAAAGCCTATTGCGAGGCTAACGGCCTCCATCGGAAGACGACCTCTAGTTTTCTATTGCTACTACTTATGATGTTTGTAATACACGTTCAATGTTTTTAAAACAGAGACGCAAAACCCATAAATGTTAGCTAGCAAGCCCCCTGCTCTTTTATTGGGAGAGTAGAGCAGTAAATGCAGCATAGAGGAATGGTCGACTGGCAGTAGTAAAAAGAGGGGGGGGGGGGGGGGGGTTGAAAGTTGGCACAGGGCCAGCTCTGAGGGGAATAACTGCCTGGTTTGTGCCAAACTTCTTGGTTTCCTCATGAAGATGAGGATCTCAGAGTTCTCGGGTGCCAGAGTGCCATTTAGACCCGTTTACCACCACCATCTCTGCCCTTAAAAACCGAAAGGATGAATAAAAAGATCACAGAAACTGAGTGAAAACCTGCAGTTTAACAGTGAAGTACAATATTTATTTGTGGCAGTTTGACAGAGCTGCAAAGACATGCAGTCAGTTTGGGATTGGAATGAGAATTACTAAATGGCAAATATATGCCTTTTTTAAATGGCTGCTCCATGGGAAATATGCTAATATCTGACAGTTGTAATGAGAGCAGAGGGAAGAGCACATCCGTTTGATCCCATCTGTTCTGCATTGTGGTTCCATAACGCAGATTTTGGTCTGGACGAAAAATAATGAGATGGATCAGGATTTCTTCATACGGACCCGGCTCCGAGGCCATAATTACGCCCACTGGTAAAGCCATTAAGAAGGTATGGTATCTAAATGAGTGCGTTGAGAAATAGGGAACGGATAGACATTATGTTGAAGGCTTTATCAGTGCAAGGCGGCGACAGGGAACAGAGTATACCTTTAGGCCACACCCCAGTCTATACAAGGAGCTACCGCGCTTTTTCTGTCAATGCAACAGAGTAGGAACTCTATCTGTATACTGTATCTACTTTACTAACCTCTACACACCTATTATTACGTTCTATTCTATTCTATTAGATTAACCCTTACTCAGTCTCAGCATTAAGTGAAGAAGGATTGCAACTGAACTCCGAGTATGTTAAGTCAGCAGGGGCGTAATCCGCCAGACAACGCTGGATTACTGTTCAGTCGGTGACTAACGCCAGCTATCTTAAACAAACATCCTGACAGCAAGGGAGTCGGTCAGTCAGTCAGCCACTCCAGCGACACTGTTGCTCAACAGCTCTCCCACATGCTCTGCATCACCCCCTGCTAGACGTCAAAGCAGCGCGTCTAATTCCACAGAACTACTTTGCATTCGATGAGGTCACTAACGAACAGCCCAACGAGAAATTGGAATTAGAGGAGACACCCTCCTGTAGCCCAAGTCTGGAGTCCTGGTCCAGCCTGCTTTCCCTGTTAAGGTTTAATGTGGTTGGTAAAAGCTTCAGGATAGAAATATGATTCTGGTAAGCGAGGGGAATGTTAGCAGAAACTGGCCAGCTGGCTGATAGCAGAGGAAGCCTCAGTGGAATGTGACTGTTAGTTAAGGGAGGGAGAATTAAGACAGGAGGCAGTGAAAGTCCCTCTCTGCTGCCGAACAAACAACGCCTGCAAACCTGTTCATGTAGAGGGTCCTACAGGTGCGGTGTCAGTGAAAGGCTAACTGTAGGGTTTGCCATATGGACTAGATATGGAGGGAAAACAGTTAATGAGGGGGTTCAGGTTTGGCGTGGCTGTTCCTAAGAACACAACAACGGGAATGTGTGTGACACGCGACTGAGTCACACGGAGCGGAATCTCGACGTGAGCAACACTGTGGAGGAGGGAAATGTGCCTCTGCGTGCTGAGGAGAAGCCGTTGTCCGGAAAGATGGCCGCCAAGGGGGACAGTTTAGAACATGACACGTTTGACACACTCTCCTCTGAAGTTGTCACATGACGTGAACACATGATGAGTCAGCCTCAGTCAGACAAAAGGTATAATCAATGGGCTCATTCACTGGTTAAACATCAGTAGGCCTGACCACAGGAAATAGGCCTGGCGACAACCGCTGTCCTCATGCCACTGTTCAGAGTGGTGGCTGCCTCTCGGGACACTTGAGCCAGCTCCTCAGTTTCTCTAAGTAATCAGGAACTGCGATGAGACCTTTTCCTGACGAGACAGTTTGCTCGGCCAAAACACACAGAGGCAGCGACTCCAATTCCAGCTTTTTTTTGCGTCGCCATTTCCTTACCTCCAGTGAAACCAATCTGGAAAACAAACATTTGCCCTTGTGTGAAAACTATTTTGGGCCTTTCTCACTTGCGTCCAGAGACTCGGGGAGCAGGAATGCTGATGTTCAGACGCATTTGCGGAAGCTCACTCTGGTGAGAGGGCAAGGACCTCTCAATCCTGTGCTAGTGGTGAGGTGGTGCTAGACAGTTTAGCCCCTTCTCAGACTGGTGAAATGCTTGTCTCTGTGTGTGCGCATGTTTTTGTGTGCACATATTTTAAAGGTTGGTGAGGCGAGGTATTAAGGGGGACATTGGGTAAAGGGGATATTGTCACAGAGAAGAAATTGGAAAAACAATATGTAAGTAAGTTTAGCATGAACATCGGGTGCTATAACTTACTAGCCAACTCAGCTCTCCCACTAGAAGCACCTACTGTAACAAGATCCATGGCTAGGCTGAGTCATATTGTTTACTTGCAATGGGGCAATATAATAACACCTCTCTTTGTGTATAGCCCACTGTTTCAACAGGCCTCAGAAAGGCTTTCACTAAGTGAAGGGTGGAGCGGACAGAAATGGGTTTTCATGTAAATGCACTTTGATGAAACGCACACGCGGCTCTTAGCCTTGGGTACACACTGGTCCACGCAGACATAAACAGATTCAAACTGAAGGATGGTCTACGGATGCACACATTGTTCCCTCTGTGAGGCTTCAAAGGTCGGGGGTCCAGTGAGGTACTGTAGGGTGTGTGGAGACGGGAACACAATCTACACACGGTGCCATGGGGGGAAAAGGGATATTTTATAAAACGAATTAGAGGGAAACAATGGAGCCATAGAAGAGGAGCGGAGTGGAGTGGAGTGGCATAATTGAATCAGTGTAACAGCAATCAGGAGGCCGATGGCAGATGATACGAGCCGGCCAGGATGGGACGCCAGCTGAAAGCCGTTAACATGCAGCGCGCGGAGCTCCGCGCGTTGGACAGACTGCATACATTTAACAGCCCCTCGGCAAGCAGGGGAGTTCAGCATTAGGGTCACATTCCTTCCAATGTGTCAAGTCCTGCAGCCCTGGCATGTGTTTACAATGTGGTTTCCCCACACCCCCGCCAAACCACCATCCCCCCCCCCCCCCCCCCATGAAAAATTATGTCATCTACAACCGATCTAATGCAGTCAAAGATATGCAAATGAGGTCTTTCACGACTTAAAGCTATTGCGAGAGATAGAGACTTCCACATAGAGAGAGAGAGAGAGAGAAGGGGGCGTGAATGAAGCTATAATCGTCCCTGTGCGGTGTTGTCGAGAGTTTAGCTGACTCTTTGTTGTGCTATTCACCCTGCGCTGTCCCAGGCCTCCTGCCTCACAGTCTAATTGTCCTGAGGGGCCCCGTCAGTGCTGAGTCTCCATAACGGCACTAGTTAAGATATCACGCCTGTTGCTGTCTTTAACCATGCGATCAGCTTTACACGGCATGGACTGGTCGAAGTTGGGAAGTCTTGGCAGCCATCTTTGATAGCTGAGAAAGTAAAAAAGAAAAAAAACGAGTTGAAATATTTGTGAACGTTTGAAACTGGCCCTTTGAAAGTCTTAGCAGAGAGGATGGGAAACTTCAAGTAAAGTAGAGGGAAACAGGACCCCGATAA
This sequence comes from Galaxias olidus, assembly GCA_026901105.3. Lineage (NCBI taxonomy): Eukaryota > Metazoa > Chordata > Actinopteri > Galaxiiformes > Galaxiidae > Galaxias > Galaxias olidus. Next base: position 139,386 of record JAPMUY010006216.1, read on the forward strand.
ACAGACTGTACAATCTCATTTGTCTCTTTCACCACTGTACTTCAGGAAAAACATTCCAGATCACTGACCCATCGTCTGACTCATAAATCCAGAGGCCGTTCACACAACAGCACCGGGAAGAGGAGAGCGAGTAAAACGTCAAGACCTCACAGACCACATGAGCTCCAACTGGATTATTTTCCAGTCAGGTGGGACGTGCCGCTTTACAAGTGAGACCACATTACGGTGCGTTTGTTTGGCGAGGCCACACTGGCACACCGGCAAACCCATGGGTGTTTCTGCTGCCTGCCCCGCTTTGACAGCAGCTCCTGTGTGCTCAGACAGGCATGGTGGAAGGTGAGAGCGCCCCGCCTTGCCAGCCCACACAGACCCACCCTGTTGACTGCCCACCACTCCCTCCATGCAGGGAAACCCTGGAACAGAGACCGTCTCTGCCGCAGGGCAAACATTCCACGTCCGTATTTCCTGTCCCACAGCCCCCACCCAGGCACCCGGTGACCCCCAAGACTAAAGAAGAGAACTCTGTTGTGTGTGCGTGCCTGTGTGTGCTGGCCTGCTTCCTAGCTTGTAATACTGACGTGAACCTTGTGTCTACCCTTTCCTACGCTCAGCATGGTGACCTCACCCTTGACAACAATATCGGTGACGTTAAGTTTGTCGAGTTTCCCAGGCTGGCTGTAGTCTTATCAACTGTGAAGGCAACTGTGAACAGAGAGATGACAGCAGATAAGCACAGCTATTCAACCCTCACTCGCTCACAAATCACACACAGGCCTACGGGAAAGATTTAGGACAAAGTAGGGGGAATAAGAATATCTGTATTGTTCATTTTCTGATTGGGATTTATTGGAGGAGGATAAGGATATTTCTTCCATTTTCTAAAACAGAAATTACATGGTCATTAAATAAACAAGGTTGGTTTGTGTGTGAGAGAGACAGAAAGAGAAAGAAAGTGTCGATGGGATGCACACACACACACACACACACACACACACACACACACACACACACACACACACACACACACACACACACACACACACACACACACACACACAGCAATGGTTCGGTAGTTTATCATAGACTGTTTGGTTATTTGGTGTTTTGGTGCACAAACTCCAAAGCAAAGATGTCCACCCACACATTGAACAAATGATTTCCACATGCATTCTTCAAATTCCGAATCAGATGTGGCTGTCTCAATCTGAACTGATCAGCTAAGACATTACATTACATTAACAACAAAAGTTATTGCTTTTCCAGTCCTGCGTTTCTCCAAAGCCTTAATTTATTTATTCTACAACTCTCAACATGCTTTTAAATGGGAATCTTAACTCCTTCTACGGTTTACAATGGAATCAAATTTAACAGAGTTTGATACGAATTCAGATAGGTTTGGTACTAATTGACATTTTTGCATATATGTAACAATTAGTCCGAGAACTTGAGTCATGAGCATCTGTTACCACACCCTCACCTGCCTTTATCATCGTTAGTTGTACTTGTACATAACTACCTACCCACCCACATGTAAATTGGGACACGTTTCAACCGGCAAATAAAACAGATTTACTGAAAAGTCAGTATTCGGTGGTCAGAAAACGAATGTGGCCCGATGACAGGCATGACATGAGCTTTGATTAAGCCTATGGGGATAAAGGATTTGCGTGAAAGTTAATGCTTTATTTCATAAACTTGTTTCATGCCTCTATGAACCTATATCTGGTGAGAATTATAAAGGTTCGATCATATGACAATGTGACGCATATAACAAACTATAAGAAATAGTCAGTTTAATAAGCACACTTAAAACAAATACCAAATCACGCAAATACTCCACTCACCTGTGATAATCTCGCGCTTGCCCTCATCGAGGTGGCTAGAAATAACGTCGCCCATGCCGAAATACTTATTCCAAACTTATCCCGGTAAAAGCTCTAGCAGTTGTGTCAATTGCAATTAAGTATATATACTACTGAGATCAATTGTTTTGTGGGCGCCCGCTCACCCTTACCTAAAACGTTAACATAGGACGGGCAATGGCAGCACAAAAATGACCGATAATTGACGTCTGTTTCGCGTTGAGAAAGAAAGGGGAGACACACCCTCCTCCAACTCAGTTGTCTTGGACCTATGCTAGCCCAAATGTAGAAGGTGTGGTCTCGATCAAATTCAGAGAAGGCGGGACATTATGGGCTAATGCGCCCACAGGTGGCAGGCTGGTGTTTATGACATTCTTCTAAATGTATAACCAATAGGCTTGGTATATTCTTCTGTTAGCATTGACCTTGAAGGATACGTCTCTCTGAAGTGCACAACATATAATGTCATAGTAAACAAATAGGATTAGGTACAAATCATGACAACATGTTGCGTACTTCACTATCAAATGGTACATGATCATATTGTGCATGGTATGGGTGGGGAGAAGGTTGCTTCACTGCTTTGCCGTTGTTCTTTGCCCATCAAAGCAAATAGCCCCCCGCTAAGCCATTTCTGGTTTACGGCTGCCCCTGTGTGGATATCTGTCGTCATTGCAATGTCTCCAATTTAACTCCAATTGTGTCATTTGATAACAAACTAAAATCTAACATATAGGCTATACCTGTCAGCTTGGTACTGGATTCATAATAAATGTTGCCACAAAGTAGCAAGTCAGTCCTGAATTATCTGTAACTGACATGGGAATTTAATGCAGAGGTCAGTGGACTTTAAATAGTTTTTTATAATGTATTAATAGATTATCATATATATATATATATATATATATATATATATATATATATATATATATATATATATATATATATATATATATATATAAAATGTATCCCAGGGATTCATGTCTGTGGTATAGATGTCATCATGTCAGAAACAGCATTAAACACTGGAGGCGTGGGTGGGATTGATGGGGACTTAATAATGTCCCTCCCTACCGCCACTGTTGCTCTAACGGAGACCCGTAGGCTACATTTGTATTAGCAGAGACGGGGTAGGGTTGAGGAGAGACAGAAAGCTGAGAAACTTTCGGCAGAGGTATCATCATGGCACCACTTGGACTAAAATCCATTGTTGGAGAAAGTAAGAACAATTGTTTTATCCTTTGTTCACATGATTCTGAATTAAGATAATATATAATATTATGATAAAGCAGCTCATATTTTAAGACGTGAAAATATAACTCATGCAGGGTTGGATATTCCAAATAGTCTCTCCTGAATAATGAAGATTATTTTTCAGTTAACAAGATGAGGTAGAGCTTTGCACTATGCATTTTACGAGAAACTCCGACTTCTACTTTTTGAAATTACACTTTCGTAGTGGTCGCCTTTATCCGTGCGTAAAAGCGCACCAGCATGCAAACAACATTATTTTACCAATATTAATTCAGTCTCTTTGTACTTGATTTTGACACGATGGTCCTTGTTGTGAGCATACATACCCGGTCTTTCGTTTCATTTGCTGTAAATCCACTGCCATTGATTTTAGTTTCTGCGGATTAAGTGCTTTAGCTGACGTTATTGTCATTGTTTTAGCACGTAGCCATGGGGAAATATCTTATTTTCGAAGGATCCCTAACATTAGAACTTTTTTATTATTTTAATTTTAATAATAATTTATTGCAACACAAATAGAGCACGATAATCCATTTTACTGAAGGGAGCAACCATTTATTCAGCCTACCACCCTGTCATTCGCATGAGTTAGGGTAATTCTGGGTCCCCTAACATCAACTCTTAAGAATCTGAAATGCGCCATTAGTGATAACAGACGGTGTATCTGTCTATCACTGCGGGCTTGCTGGTATTCAAACCAGCACCAAATGAGAGGGGCATAATTAAACTCAGCCAGAGTCTCAAAGTAATGTTCATGTTTTGACTTACAATAAAATCACACACATAAATGGCTATATAGTAGTGCCAGTGGAATATGTGTGTCTATGAGAGAGCGGAATATAAACATGACAGTAAGAGAGAGAAGATATGTATTTCATCTGAATCATAATATACTTTATGACAAGAAGGTGACATGAGCCTCTCAATTGTCTCTCATGCTCTGTAAACATTTCATATTTTGGGTATAACTAAAAATAGTAGACTTGATGCGTTTCCCTTTTTGTACAGTGTTTTAATTCATTGTATGAAATTGCCAGGTAGCACAACATCCGAAAAAGCAGGAACATTTTGGTCAATGTCATTTCACAACGCAGTGCTGAAATACAATAGTTGACCTTAGGTTACTGTAATTCAGTCTGCTGCTTCTTTCCTCCTCCTGCTGTATAGTCAGGGATTGTTTAATCACATGAGGCCCTTTGAATTTGTCCAAAAATACATTTCAGCAGTCAGCCAGCTGTGGTTATCCTTCTTTGATAGTGGGATTATTTACTTGGATAGGTAACATAAACAATCATATTTGTTGACACTGAGATACAAGGTAGAAATGTGTGGGTCGGATTAGCAGTACATAGTTGTTCTAGCCACTCAGAGAATTTATTTTAATGTGGTGTTAACACATGGCACCAGGGAACCCCATGCTAATCCTTTGGGGTAATTGGATAAAGAGGAGCCCTCCTTCACATATGTACAATATTGATATTTAAATTCAGCAATATTCCTCAAAACCCCCTTGCATGGGGAAACAATATTTAAATGATCTTGGGCAATAGCGTATGTATGTCATTTGTGCTGAAATCACTTGTAATTTAATAAAACGTCAGTAATGGAGTGATTTGTGTTGAATCGTAGCAGCTATGTTATTTGTCAGGGGACTGGTAACATAGCTCGATCACTGAGATACAATCAAAGTGTGTGTGTGTGTGTGTGTGTGTGTGTGTGTGTGTGTGTGTGTGTGTGTGTGTGTGTGTGTGAGTCAACATGCGTTCGTGTTGACATCACATCGCTGATACAGAAAGAGCCCAGAAATAGCGAGGCCTGTGGTGTAAGAGGATTGGGAAGAGATTAGGCACTGTGATTGCTATGTGCCTCTCGCTCCAACAGATAGGCCATCTTTTTAACTGCACTGTTGCAGCCAATCTGCTCCGTTTCCCTGTCACAGACAGCCCCCAGAGAAATCAAATGAGGTGACAGCAATGAGAGATGGGGTTAGCACAGGCAGTGCAATGTAACAGCAGCCCTGGCTCTCCCCTTTCATTGAGTGAGTGAATATGCTGATGTGCGCTTGCATATATGCAAGCATTGTTTCTCTGAATGATTGACACTTTGTTTAATGGATGTTCAATGGACTGGATTTCACAAAACTACATTATTCTTAACGCTATTAAAAATGCATTGTCCTCATAGAGATAGTGTTAAAATCATCCAAGCACACTGATACTACATTATTCTTAACACTATTGTATATGCACTGTCCTCGTAGAGATAGTGTTAAAGTCATCTAAGCACGCAGATGTTTACTTTGTAGAATATCCAAGTCATACTCTACACATGAGACCATTGGTGCCAAATGTACCCGCTGTCCCCTCCCTGCAAATGGTGTCTGTCACACTCCTCATTTTGATGTCTCCCCATTTTACAGAGATTATGAACGATGTCATCAAGAAATCAAGAGAGAAAGGACAATGGAAGGTATGGGCTTGTTGCGTTTGACTTGTACAAAAGAAAAGGATGTATTTGTGTGTTTGTGTGTCCCGCTGTGCATGGATGTTTGTACTTTGTAAAGGTGCGTCAGTGACTCAGAATGTATCTTTCACTCTGTCCAGGTGTTGGTAGTGGACAAGCTGGCCATGAGAATGATATCAGCCTGCTGTAAGATGACAGATATCATGTCAGAGGGCATCACCAGTGAGTAGCCATACTACATGATACAGTCTCTCACTTAATAAACAGTCTATTTCTTTTCATGTGTTAATATAATAATGCATTGAAAAAGATTCCTGTATGTGTAGAATTTCCAACGCACGCATTCATAATATTTTGTGGTATGCGGGCAATTCTCAGAGGTCTGTCATAAACACTAGGTTGGAACCATTCATTAGAATATTGTTGTTCACACAAAACCTGAAGTATATGACATACGTCGCATGGAATTAAGCACAGAAAAAAGTTGGCCACGTTTACATACATTTAGATTAGAGTTAGACATATATTTATTTAACACTTTTCCTCTAGGGCTGAAGTTTCCACAAAATTCCTCTCAGTTCACGCTGTAAGGAACTCCAACACAAAGCCCCGTTGCAATGGCACTGCCCACATAAACACTGACTACATGACTTAGCCAGTGCATTAGCAGTGTGACAAAGTAATTGGCCCACCTAATGGCTTTCGTTTGTATTCCCCCCAGTTGTTGAGGACATTACAAAGAAACGTGAGCCTCTACCCAGTATGGAAGCCATCTACCTAATAACACCATCTGATGAGGTCAGACTAACTCTCCCGAATAGCTGCTTCACGTCAAAACACACAGTACATGCCTACTGTCCTTCACCACCTTGCGTTTCCTGACATCACGATATCTCTCCCTGTTGTCTTGTTTAGTCAGTGGAGACGCTCATATCTGACTTCCGAGACCCCAGCAAACCCCAATACAGAGGATCCCATGTTTATTTCACTGACAGTGAGTTGACATTTCAAAGCACCGTAACCTTAGAATAATTGTACCAACGTCAAAATCAAAATGTTTGATTTATTGTAACATATTTTTTTTCCTTACTTTCCTTATTTCTATCTGACCCTGACAGCTATCCCAGATTCGTTGTTTAACCTGTTGACAAAGTCGCGCGCCTCCAAAACCATGAAGGCCTTAACTGAGATCCACGTCGCCTTTCTACCCTATGAGTCACAGGTGAGACACTGTCTGAGCTTGGGATTTAGGGCAAATAGTGTTTGTGTGTGTGTGTGTGTGTGTGTGTGTGTGTGTGTGTGTGTGTGTGCGCACGCGCGTACTTGAAACAAAGGATTGGATCTACATTTTGTTTGTTTGATGAACTTGCAAGTACAGAGGGAATGACCATGTAGAGTGAGAGAACAGGGCTAGGGTGAGTGTGGTTGGGGGGTTATGGGGGTTGTGAGGGTGGAGGAGTGCTGACTGTGTCGGGGTAGGTTTTCCGCCATGCGCGGTGGAACGTTCCAGAACAGCTTTAGCCTCCAATCCTCCGCTGCTGTCCTCTAGATTTAATCCCGAGGAGAAGGGAGATGCCACACTGCCCCGCCTCCACACCCTCCTCTAATCCCTGACATCATTGGCTGTTTAAAGAGATGGCCCTGCCCTGCAGCCAATAGGAAGGCTTGAGAGAGGATGCGTGTCAGGAGGAAACATAGGGCTTGTGGTCATGCGATGGGCCAACAGATGGGCGGGTGTGTGTGTGTGTGTGTGTGTGTGACTGTGTGTATTTGGAAGTGTCAGTGCGTGGAGAGAGTAGTCTTAATTGACACATTATTGTAGGGGGAAGGGGAGGGGATAGTGGGATACGCAGCAGGACTGTGTGTTGATCCATAAAGAGTATACAGAAGAATGAAGTCCAGAGCTAAACTCTATAGTCTATATATAATCTAATAGCCTCCCTCACCGACAGCATTTCAAAGCAAACACTCGCCATAATGCTTGCTTTTGTTTGCCATGCTTACTTTTATCTGTAAAGTGTCCTTGGGTTGCTAAAAAGACACTCTTAAATAAAAATTATTATTGTCATTATTATTATTATAAATATCATTATTATTATTATTATTATTATAAATGAATCATCCAAATACAGACTACCTGATTGTCAGCACACCAACCAAGCCTCACTTCCCCAGACACACTTTGCATTAGATGTTCATCGTGGGTTGGACATATCATCATATTTGTATGGTTGCTGGCTCCTCAGGTGTACTCCCTGGACAAAGTGGATGCCTTCCAGGACTTCTACAGCCCTTACAAGGCTGATGTGAAAAACAACATGTTGGAGCGCTGTGCCGAGCAGCTGGCCACCCTCTGTGCCACGCTAAAGGAGTACCCTGGGGTTCGATACAGAGGGTGAGAGACAGAGCAGGGGACAACACAGACTCTTTGGGGCTATTTAGCTTTATTTATTTGATGTATACTTTTTCCTTTTTGGATATGTTGCGATATCACTTCATTGTCACAATTAGCATGGGATAGAATAGATGAATCACACAATCGAAAATAGAAATACCACCGCTGCTATGATTCTGTATGACACTATGGCATGCTCTCTGTCTTTGCTTAGGGAGTATAAGGACTGCTCAGTTCTCGCTCAGATGGTTCAGGAGAAGTTGGATAGCTACAAGGCTGACGACCCCACCTTGGGAGAGGTTAGCAACCATCTATGTATAAATGCAGCTAACCTGATTCATCTCTCCTTGTCTCCGAAAGGGAGATAATTGAGGTTAGAGAGGCAGGTTGTCTCCAGACTGCAAGAACATTTGTTCAATTCGATCTTGTCCGCATCAACCTCAGGATGATAGTGCAAAAGATTCATGCAAGCTTATTTCTCTCTCTCTCTCTCTCTCTCTCTCTCTCTCTCTCTCTCTCTCTCTCTCTCTCTCTCTCTCTCTCTCTCTCTCTCTCTCTCTCTCTCTCTCTCTCTCTCTCTCTCTCTCTCTCTCTCTCTCTCTCTCTCTCTCTCTCTCTCTCTCTCTCTCTCTCTGTGTGTGTGTGTGTGTGTTCATGTCTGCAGGGCCCAGACAAGTCTCGTTCCCAGCTGCTGATCCTGGACCGGGGTTTTGACCCGGTGTCTCCTCTGCTCCATGAGCTCACTCTCCAGGCCATGGGCTACGATCTGCTGGGCATCGAGAACGACGTCTACAAGTAAACACACGGCTCACACGGGCACATCTGCGTGGAGTACCACACTGCGGATGTTGTAACAATTGTGGGCTTTGGGGCGTGTGTTAGGGCACTTCACAACACGCATACACAGAAGATGCATATGTGTCCTGTATTATGATCAGTGGTATTATCAAAATGTCTCTCTCTCTCTCTCTCTCTCTCTCTCTCTCTCTCTCTCTCTCTCTCTCTCTCTCTCTCTCTCTCTCTCTCTCTCTCTCTCTCTCTCTCTCTCCCTCTCCCTCCCCCTCTCCCCCTCTCCCCCTCCCTCCGCGTCAGGTACGAGACCAGTGGGATGGGGGAGACCAGGACGAAGGAGGTGCTGCTGGACGAGGACGACGACCTGTGGATGAGCCTGAGACACAAACACATCGCCGAGGTGTCCACGTGAGTGAGCTGTCCCGTTCACAGCGGGCCCGGCACAGGCACACCGTCCCTGCTCAACAGACTTGGCTCCCAATCATTATCGTCGCTGTTCTTATCACGGTGAGAGGACGGTGTCCGATCCCCCCCCCCCGTCTCATTTTCTCCGTGTGGTTTCTCGTTTTTTTTCCCCTCGGGCTTTCTTCCGTTTACGCAGGGCTGTGACCAAATCTCTGAAGGAGTTCTCGGCCAGCAAAAAGATGAACACCGGAGAGAAGGTACGAAACAAGCTCCGTTTCAAACAGCGTCGCCCTCCCTGGGTAGACCTCCCTTTAGCGAACACGTTGCAATGTGCTAATTTCGCGCCTGATGGTAAGGACTTCCCCTTCTTCTCTCTGTGTGTCCCAGACCACCATGAAAGACCTGGCCCAGATGCTGAAGAAGATGCCCCAGTACCAGAAAGAGCTTAGCAAGGTGAGAAGCCCATGACCACAGTCTGTACAGCACACAGTGCGGCATTGTACACTTGAGACAGCAGCGTGGAGAAGTCCCTTTCCCTCACCGTGCCACCCTTGTGTGTGTGTGTGTGTGTGTGTGTGTGTGTGTGTGTGTGTGTGTGTGTGTGTGTGTGTGTGTGTGTGTGTGCGCATGTAACCCCCCACCCACAGTTCTCGACACATCTGCACCTGGCCGAGGACTGCATGAACCGCTACCAGGGCACAGTGGACAAGCTCTGCCGCGTGGAGCAGGTACTGAGAAACGACCAGGACTAGGACACGCCGTAGACATCAGGGTGTCCATCGTTATTCATTTCTCTGACCACTGTTCCTGTGTCCCTCCTCCCCGCTGGTCTCTGCTCCCTGATGGACGCGTCCCGACCAGGACCTGGCCATGGGCACCGACGCAGAGGGAGAGAAGATCAAGGACCCCATGAGGCTCATAGTCCCCGTCCTCCTGGACGCCAACGTCGCCATCTTCGACAAGATCCGCATCATCCTGCTCTACATCTTCCTCAAGAATGGTGAGAGGGCCACGAGCTGCTGTATGTGTGTGTGTGTGTGTGTGTGTGTGTGTGTGTGTGTGTGTGTGTGTGAGTGAGAGCGAGAGAGAGCATCCATGTGGGATTTTGTGAATGTACAATATCCAGCTTTCCTGTTACTTGTTGTGCTCTGCATTCATAATTGTTTAGTTTATAGTCATTTGCGAATACGTGAATTTCTTTCTGCATGCGTGCCATTGCATGTGTCCATTGTGTCTCTGTGTCTATGTGTGTGTGTGTGTGTGTGTGTGTGTGTGTGTGTGTGTGTGTGTGTGTGTGTGTATTCTGTGTGTGTGTCAGGGGTGACGGAGGAGAACCTGTGTAAACTCCTCCAGCATGCTAACGTCCCCCCTGAGGACAGTGACATAATTTCCAATATGGCCCACATGGGCATGCCTATCATCTCAGAGGTGAGTTCACCAGACCTGGGATCAGCCATAAAAGTTCACCGGTCAGCAACAAGGTTGTCTGGAAGGAAGCATAGAACTGACCCAAAACCAGTCAGTTTAACTGCCTGCACAATTAACCCGTACCATCTGTTTTTGCACCGTTCTCCACTCGACAGACCGCACGCAAAGTCAAGAAGCAAGACCGCAAGGAGAGAGTAAGTGAGCAGACCTACCAGCTGTCTAGGTGGACACCGCTCATCAAGGACATCTTGGAGGTAAACCCCATCTGTTATTGTAGATGAAACAGAAATCAGTCAGATCACATTGTGAGAGTGTAGCAGGGTTAGGTTTGCTCCTCTGTCACAGTCCAGTTATAGCTCCATGTATTTTTTCCCCAGGATGCCATTGAGGACAAACTGGACCCCAAACAGTACCCATACATCTCTCAGCGACAAGCCTCCTCCAAAACCAGTGCTCCTTCGAGGTATACAAAATTTTATGTTCCCACCACAACCTAGTAATAACCACCTTTATCTGAGTTTCTCAAGGTCCAAACATCCCCACGTTTCTGTTTGTAGCAGTGCGCGCTATGGTAACTGGCACAAGAACAAGGGCCCCACGGAGATGAAGACGGGGCCCCGGGTCATCGTCTTCATCATCGGAGGCATGACCTTCAGCGAGATGCGCTGTGTCTACGAGGTCACCCAGGCCAATGGCAAGTGGGAAGCCCTCATTGGTAAGTAGACTAATGGACTGTGTTTGTATGCCGTCGAATTGCTTACTTGAAAATGTTGAAATAGGAAAGCTTTTAAAAAGGCTGGCGTGAAGAAAAACAAATGAAAAGAACTACCGTCTCTTTTAAAAGCCTGCACTCTTTATACCAGAGACAATGTTGTGTGATACGGTTGGGTTTGGCTGCTGCTGACTCACCTTCTTAGTCTGGAATTAGCCTGGTCGTCTGTGAGAGGCGATAGGTTGCTGTGAGCTGTGAAAGGCTGCAGATAGATATCAGCAGGACCAGGACGACACAGGAAGGCATACAAAACAATAACACTGCTCAGCACATTTCAGCACCATAAACAAGATACAGTAAATTAATGCCATTATATAGGCAGATTGCAATGTCAGATTTACTCAAAACATTTCAATAAGTAGTTATGTCGCACCATATTCTATTTTTACTGAATATTTGCGTGGTGCGTCTACCTCTTTCAGCATGAACACAGCGTTGGTTTATAAGGCTTTGAGCACTGAGCGTGCAGCCTTTTTCTCTGTATAGGTGGCACCCACATGCTCACTCCGACTAAATACCTGAAGGAGCTGCAGCACCCTGACTTCCTGGACCCTAACCAGGCGCCCGAGGAGGACGAGGCTCCACCGGCAGAGTGAAAACACGACCCCTGCCGAGGTAAAGACACCGTAGCCCTGTTGTGATCGTCCTGCTGTGACACCCTCTCATAACTCCCCTCTGTCTAGCCCCCCATGGGTACAAGCGGTGCAACTTCCCCGCCTCTGTGTTAATAGACTGCCCATAGTGATCATGTCCGCCGGATGAGTCCAACTAGTAGATAAAATGTGTGTCGGGGAGTAATATGGCTCCCCCCGCATGGAACGGAATTCTTCTGCTCCTACGTCTTTCTGGCCTGCTCTGTCACATTCTCACTTTGATTCTAACCAGCCCCCAGGCTATGGTGGGACACCTTCTCTGATGTGGTTGCTGTGATGTGACACAAAATTTTCCGTTGTCTGTGTTTTGGTTCTGCAGGATCGACATGGATTTTTACCCCCCCGGCCAAGCCTTTTGAAAGTCTTGAAAGACATGGCTACACATGATGAAGAAAAGACAAGCTGAGCTGCAGACTACTCCTATTGCACTTAAACAAACCAGGGTTAGCAGATAAACCCCATTTCACTTTGCATAGATTACCTGATGATGGCACATGTTAATACATCCAGATAGTTTATCATTCTGTGTAGTACCTTTCCATAGAGATGGCCCAAACTGACTGTTTGATCCTGTAAAGAAGATATTTTTAGAAAATGTATATGACTATATTGGAAACCTTGTGATTGATTTTTTTACAGGATGACTGTTGAGTGGTTGCAAGTTGTGGTTGGAAACTATCTCAAGATCATATTTTCATCTAAAAATAGAAGCAATTAGATGTGTGGATATTTGTCATCTGTGGTTGGCCTAAATGAAGAGATGAAATGGATTAAGGCCTCAGAGGTACAAAGGGACCAATTATCAAACCTAACCCTCCCCAAATTAAATACAAACACACACACACACACACACACACACACACACACACACACACACACACACACACACACACACACACACACACACACACACACACACACACACACACTCTCACACACACACAAAGATACAATTGGTGTATATAACGTAGTTCAACACGTTATCATGATGTACCCAATGGTCAATCTTAATTTTCTGTGCTGAAGGTCTATATTTGAAAAACAATAACCATAAGTTTGACAAACACATTTATGAGCAGTGTGTGTGGCATTATCAGCAATTGGAAATAATAATACTTTTTTTCAGAACATGGACAATCTGCAATTTGATATTTGCTGTGTAGGTTAGGGGTTTATTTAATGAACAAAAAGTCAAAAAAATATGACAAATATATAGATTCCATGTTTTTCAGGTCATTCATCACTAGTGGCCTGCTGTACCATCTGGAAAATCTTGCGATTTTTGGAGTATTAGAAATATCTTCTGTCATGTATTCCATGGGTTCTAAAAAGTAACTTTATGTGACACAATAATGTTCAATTTCTGGGGACTGTTGTGGATTTGGAAATGCCAATGTGAATTATCTCTGTGTTGGTGGTAAATGTAGCTGTAGAGTTGCTCACAGTGGTCCTTACGTTTAGAGATGCAAGACTAGTCTAGTTCTTTTTTGTTTGTTGGGTGTGTCTCTATGTTTGTTTTATAATGTTTGAGTTGTCTTTCTGTAGAGCCCTAGTTTACCTTGTCTCTCATGTGTCTCAATGTAAGGCTGTAATAAAAAAAAGCTTTTCTTCTATTAATGTTGACGTATAGTGAAAATAACCATCTATTGTCCTATTGTCCTACTGCTGTATCATGCATGTTTGGTAGTGATACGCCACGGACAGTATCATTTCCTCAATGATTATTATTCATATTTTAAGCTGTATTTAAAGTTACCTAATAAAGTGACTTACAAGAAAGTCCAAAGCTGTCCTGTTTTTTCAAAGGTGGGTTTTTTCTCATTTCACGACAGGTGTTTTGCTGTAGTACCATGTGCAGCCACGAGAGAGCATACTGGTTACACGTCTACATCAGTGGCCAAACAGTCTGTGGGATATTCTGGTTTGGAAAAAGAACCTGCTCAATTCGAATATTGTTTTAGATTTTTAACACAAAACTAGTGTCCTGGTTTATTTTGTGCAGATTATTACAGTTGAACTATGTATTTTACATTTGGTCTTTTTTGGAATGCTTGTTTAGATATATTTTAAGCTCCCGTTCCGACCATCGAGTTCATGGAAGTTAGATTAATAAGAAAATAGTAGACGTGGTAAACACACAGGGCTGTGCAGACTTTATCTGAGGGTCAGCTTCCACCCACACACTGAATACTATTTCGCCGTGATCCTGTGACGGGCAAAGCCGATATTTTTCTAGTCTTGCTCGGGTCTCTAGTGTATGAATAAGAATGTAGAACCCCCTGAGCTAATGCAGCACAACAGCTGAGTAGTGTAGCGTCTTGTACATGCAGTATTATCTTCTTGTCTATTCCTCTCAGTAACAGTGAGCTCAAGGCCACAAGGAGAATCATCGCTGTGTATCATTCCTTAGCAGCATTTGCGTTTGGAAACCCACCTTTGGCAATACATGTATATGATTATGATTAAAGATAAAGAAATATATACTTAATATATAGATATGTTTACTAAAAGCCATGCAAGTAATAAACACGCAATTCATTGAAATGGATCACTTTGAGCTGTTAAGTCTTTATTGAATTCCATTGTTTGAATGCACATGGGTTACTTCAGGAGTATACTTGCCTCCCATATAGATTGCGTCCCTATGTGTGATATACGGTAAGATGCACAATGGGAGCTTAATAAGCTTGGAGCTCCATTATTGTCCCATTCTCTCACTATGAATCCAGCGTCTTAAATACAAATGAACTACAAAACAAAAACAGTGTAGCATATTCACAATTCAAATATCGGGTTATATTGGGAATATTATATTGGGAAACTATGCTATTTGTCAAACTGGTTATGTGGAGGATACGTGTGGGACCAGGAGGTTTTTGGACGATCCAAACATTTTTTGTTTCTGCTCATATGTGCTGTGCTATGAGAGGGGATACAGGCCATCTAGAACCAGACATAGCAGCCACTAAAGGGTTATAGTGCTATTATATATACTAGCAAAATGATCTAGTCCATCTCTATTTATATACATGTCTACAATTCTATACACAGGGAATTATACACGGGCAATATGTATATATATATATATATATATATATATATATATATATATATATATATATATATATATATATATATATATATATATATATATATATATATATATATATGTCTTGGATAGTCTGCACTAGAAATAAATAATCACATCTGTACAATATTAAAAATACCATAATTCTGTAAACTAAACTTCTGTCATCATGTGTGATCTCATCTCCTTGAAGAAGCAGCCATTACCAGTGTCCTTAACTCTATTGCATTGTTGAGTCCTACTTGGACAGCTCTTGCACCCTGAGACTGTATTCATCCTGTCACTGACATCACCTCACAACTCACACATAGCATTTGCACTAACAGTTACCACAGCACCCACAATCTTATCGACTCCCACCTTTTTAAGAGTACCCTGATTTTTTCTCTCTTTGCCGGTCATGTGTTCGCTAGTAGCCTGGTAACTAATGCCTCTCTTCAGACCTCAATCTCGGCTTTCTCATTGTCATCCCGTCGAGCTCACATCAAGTGCCTCTGGACGTGCTAATTCTGGCTATTGCATCTGCATCGATCTATATGCCCTGTGGGTGTACGGATTTCAAAGCACATCATGGAACATCTCGCCCAGCTCTAAATGGAGAAAACAGGCATAGGAAAAGTGTTGTCAAAAGTCTGAATTCAAATAATGGACAGAATAGGGATTTGTATGTTGTATAGCATATGTAAATCATACAAAACGTGTCCTCTCGCCACGCGGCATTACAAACGCCTCAACCGTTGTAATGGCTTCAATCGATGGGCATCGTACTATCATCAAACTATACAGTGTGGAATAAATGTTAGGACTGATTATACAAACAGAACTCATAGAGATGCCACAAACGTACACATTTTGATAGATTATAGAACCTCTTTAAAGAGCACCATTTTGAATAGAACACCTCTGCTACTGTACAAATGGAAATCTGGTGGAGAACAATTTTGATAGTCATCCCAAACAAAATATGAATTATATCTATATCCTTCTCCTTATTTCAATTCAACAACATGTAAACTCTATTGGTATATGTTCCTCTTAAGGCAGAATGCTGGGCATGCTGTATTTTTGGTGACAGATCTCGACCCTGAAGGCAGGCAGGGAAGCAAGTAATCTAATGAACCCTCTGTGCGAATTCCCAAACCAGTACAAAATCAAAAGGTCATTGTTTTTCTTCACAGCAACGTCATGCCCTTATGGAACATTCCATACAGCTTTAGACTAATTCCATTTCCTGTAGCAGGATGAAAGGCGACTTCCGAGGTCGATGAAGGAAAAGGTACATATGTGGGAGGGTTCCTACGTGCAATACCTCTATAGTAATGACTCGTTGTGAGGCGGCTTCTCCGTAGTGCATTGTCCCTGCTAGAGCCCCTGCAGCAGCGCAGCGGAGAGCTCCATGACCAGGAACTCCACGTGGTCCCTGCTTTTGGTCTTGAAGGCCTCGGCGATGACGCGCGCGGCGTCCCGGTGCTCGCGACCCCTCAGGGACACGCCGTTGACCTCCAGGATCACCTGGCCCACCTTGAGCTGCCCGCAGCTATGAGCCGAGCCACCCTTCTGACGAGCAAAGAGGCAGACCGTGAAACAAACAGGCAGGGTCCGGAATACCAAGCAGAGCGACGGAGGCTAAACGAATGCAGGTTGAAGGAGAGCGGAGGAAAGGTTCAGTGACTGGTGGCAGGGGACAGCTGGGCGACAGACACCGCCTGCCACACTCTCCTCATTCTCACTCACCTGACATTGGAACAAAGTGCGGGCAACTCTAGACTAGAGTCTACGCAAAGTGGCCTACCTCCCACTAAAGAGGCTCGTTGTAACCATGGAATTCATGGAAACCTTCTTATGTAATTTATTTGGTGCCTTGCCAGATGCCCTGACAGAATATCTGCCATAAGGAAGCATATTTTATTATGTACGGTGACTCAGAATGATAAAATGTATTGTTATTTAATTAGGGTTTTAATTGGCACATAATTAGGGGACCTAGACTAGGGATTATCTTTGCGATGTCAGGCTGATTGTGACACCATGTTTTTATGAGTCTATGAATTGCTATGGGCTCACTGGTCTATTGTAATGAGGTATCTGAAAGCGTAGGGTGGAAGACATTGTTATGGAAATATCCACACCGTCATGCATACTCTTCCAGGATGCCCTGCTCATCAACACAACAGGAGAGGCTGCCTGTCACACAGCCGACCCAACAAGGCAGAATCCCATAAGGTCGTCAAAGAGCTGCTCATGTCCACTGAACCGGTGTGAAATCTCCACTACAGTATGTCCTTGGGAAATCCCTAGACAGTTAAACTTCCTCGAGTTCCTTCAGATTGTCCCTAGTAAATGCCTTGAATAGATTTAGAATGTATCAATGCTAAACAATGTAAATATAGGGAAATTGGCAGATGTTATAGGATGGTCCATTTGAATAAAATATGTAAATGGTAATGTAGACGAATGTTGTCTTCGAAGAGGTTAAAACAAACAAAATGATAAGTTCCTTAAATTCCAGCACCATGAATGACACGATGACAGAGTTTTGTGTCCCCGAGAGCTATTCCTCTCACCTGTATGCTGACAATGCGTGGCAGGGGCTGGCGTGTGTTGGCTCCCCCCTCTATAGCGATGCCCAGGGTGTTGGCATTCTTCTCCACACGCACCAGGATAGGTGGCGGCACTGGCACTGGGGAGCCAGTCTGCAAAGGTTCAATGTTTTAGGATTACGTTACTCCACGCTTTGCAGTCACATACCAAGCATACACAGGTACAATCAAACACTGTAATACTCTATGGCTAACTTTTCAGAGGTTATACCTTCTGCACATAACAGGTTATAACCAACCATGACATAATCCTCTAAACAGAAGGCTGCTTCTCCTCTGATGTGGACCTACCATGGGGCCTCACCTGTCTGGGAGCCAGCACAGCAGACGCTGCCTCCTTGTGGCCCTGTTGGGTCCTGCTGGGTCGGGGACTGCTGTCGGGCCGGCTCGGACCCCCGGCCTCGGCGATGTCCACCCCGCTGTCCTCGCTCAGAGTCTGCCCACTGTCAGACAGCTGGGACAGAGTGGCTCCTGAACGGGGGACATTTCTATTGTCGTTATACACTCCTATTATACACACCTAATGTACCATGAGATTAGCTCCCGAATATTGCACACTCACATCTGTACACACACACGCACAGACGTGCACACACACACACACACACACACACACACACACACACACACATGCGTATATACATAAAATGCACCCATCTCTTTACCTCTTTGCTGAGGCTGCGATCTGACTTCTGCGGTCAGCCGGTGCATGTCTGTCATGCCGTGGTGGCTGACGGAGGGGGAGGCTGGCCGCTCGGGGCTGCAGGGGGGAGCGGCAACCACCGACAGAGAAGGACAGGGAGAGGGGCACGGGGAGGGGTGCGGGGACGGGCGGGGGGAGGAGAAGGGAGACGCGGCCCTGGAGGAGCCGACGGACTTGGGGAGGTGGGGGGACTTGTCGTAGGAGCTGGCCCTGGAGGACAGCTTGGCGGCGGCCTCATGCTCCTCTCTGTGGTGGAGGAAGCCGGGGCATGTGTGGTGGCCCGAGGCAGAGCGGCCAAGGTGGGGGTGATGCTGCTGCTGCTGCTGCTGGTGGGGGTGGTGGCAGTGCTCCGGGGCGGGAGAGGTGGCTGGGTGGCCGGGGGTCTGGCAGGCGTGATGCAGGGCATTGAGCGAGGTGTGGTGGCCTGCGTTGGGGCAGCCGTGGTGGGCTGGAGCTATGGGGGGCTGGGGGGTGCTGGAGCACAGGGACCTGAGGGACCTGTGGTGGTGCAGAAGGTTCTGGTGGAGCCGGGTGGGGCCAGTGAAGACCAGGGAGGGGCCGGCCGGCGGCGGCTGCTGCTGCTTGGACTGACGGGAGGACGGACGTCTGCACAGCTCCTGCCCCCTGGAGGCTCTGCTCAGGGCCGGGGAAGAATGAGGAGGCTGCACTTCATCCTGGAAACAAAAGGATTCTTCAGATGTTTTGTTTAAGTTGTGCCTCTTGGTAAGATACATACTTACAATATTCTACCCTTTGTAAACCTTGATATTAATGTTTTTTTTTTTTTTATATCCGATTAGCCTTAATTACTGGCTCCAATGAACATGTAAGTGAAAGGTTTTTCAAGTATAGCCTTACTAATGCGATGTCTGCCAGGTTGTTTTGATCTTCTTCTGGCTCCTCTTGAATTCGGCCTCCAACTGAACATTCATTCTAAGAGACAGCGAGAGAGAGAGAGAGAGAGAGAGAGAGAGAGAGAGAGAGAGAGAGAGTTGTAAGCAATGCCATTAGCATGAGGCTCCTCTTCAAGGTTGAGCTCTGCCTCCTGTCTTCTTCTTTATTTATGTTAATTACCCTGGTCAGCACGGAAATCATCTAGCATAAAAGACATTTAGCCCCTCTCTGTGCCGAGAATAGGACTCCTTTGTAGGCATGGTTGAAACTTTATCTTTGATAAAGCAATTAGGTCCAAGATCGAGTTAGACAGACATACATTGCTTGACAGCTACACTTAAAAAAATAACACTTTTAATGTTGTACAGTACATGCTAATGAACTATTAATATTAATTGCTTAGTCACTGTTAAGCAAAGACAATTTCCTGTCAAGTTTTTTGATGAACAAAACAGTTCATGATAATTAAATCCTGCTGTAACACGAGGTTACACTGTTAAAAAAGATCTTACTGAACCATAGCTAAAGACCTGTCAATCAGAAGCAATTAGGCGTTTACTGGGTGGGTCGGTTATAATGAATAGGTTGGCACAAACAATTGGCCATCCAAGCACAGAATGTCCCATGCCGATGAACACAATCAGCCAGCAATGGAAGCAACAAAACTCTCCAGACCGCGACGAAAGCACCACAATAAACCGAAGTACTGCCGATCAAACCACCAGACACTAGAGTCCACAACACTGGACATTGTAAACAGACACAAGACACTGTAAAAAGCTCCTGTTGAAGGTGAAACTTTCAAAAGCGGCCTCACCCAGGCTTTAATCCCTACCACCCCAGAGAGCACAAGCCAAACAGCCCCATCAGTCCCTAACTCTGTGTGGGTCTCAGCTCCAACTCTGGTACGGGCCTTAAAGCTGTGGCCTGGCTGTGGCCTGGCAGAATGAGGTCTGGGTGAAGTGATGGGAGCCATGGGGAAACATCAATACTGCACCGTTGCTCGGCCACTGCTCGGCTGAGGTCTCTGGTGGGATTGACGCTGGCGCCTGGAGAAGCACTGCGACGGACGGGGAGCGAGGGGGGGGGGGGGGGCAAAGCAGAGAGGCACACAGGGACACGCTCAGGACGTCGGGGACGAAATGAAAAGGCAGGCACACACGCACACGTATATCAAGAGTTTCACACACACACACACACACACGCACACACACGTATACAGACAGGAACACGCAAAAGCAAATTATCCACCCACGCTGCACGCATTACCTTGGCAGACGTAGGGTGTCCAGCCAAAGCCTCGTGAATGCAGCAGTGCTGTGGATGCGGAGCGCCGGGGCCTCCGTGCCAGGCTTTGTGAGCCTCCCGCTCGCGGCATAGCACCAGCCCGTCGTACTGCTCTAGGTCCTGGGGAGCCACTAGACTCCTCACCTCCGCCAGCAAGGAGAGCTGGAGCAGAGTGAATACTCACACTCACCATATAATATATGTATAATATGTATAAATATAGATTATCTGAATATAATATAAAAAAAGGATCAGGTGAAGTCGAATAAAACAGGAAAATGTACTTCTGGACTACACTTTGGTACACTTTACATCATGACATAACAGTCTATTATATTGGAGGCATAACTATGGCTGACCGTACAAACAGAATATTGTTGCAGACATGGGGGAGTCTAGCGCCGGCAGACGGTACCTTGGCGTGGGTGTTGAAGAGCTCAAACAGGGCCATGGCCAGTGGCTCCACTCCTATTTGCCCCCCCTGGTACTCCTGGAGATAGTAGGCCATGGTCTGCCTCTCAGCCTCCGTGAGCAGCAGATAGGCCTGCTGCTCCAGCGAAACCTGGGTACCTGGCGGACCCACGCCCCTGCACAGCGACGGCTTGCAGGAAAAGCAGAGGGAGACAGATAAAAGGATAATTTACAGCCTCGGAATTAGTGTTTACAGAGCGTGCGCACTCGGGAAGCCGTGCGCTCGCCTCTCTTTCATCCCACACACACATAGCAACAGTCGCCGCCGAGCTTACCGAGCTCCAGGAATATGAAGCTCTTTAAAGCCATCAGCGTTAGCGGGAGTGAGTCACAACTTGTTTGCCTTCAAAAACCCATCATTGTTATCTGTATAAGCGGGGAACATTGTGTGTTGGTGTGAGAGTTGCGCTGTGCTATTTGGTTGATGAATTGACTTTTGGCAAGCTCCAGCTATATTGAGCAAACTTGGAAACCTTTTAATAAATATGAAGAGACCATGACAATAAATGATCTGTTGACAGGATTTTTTTTGCCTCACGACACATATTTTTGACGTGGACATTTTTTTTTTATATTGAAGTTTAAGTTGTAGTTCCTTAAATACTGGAAATTGAACTTGTAGGAGGATGGATGTTATTTCTGGAACAAACGGTACAAAACACACTGTAATAATGTGACAAAGAAAACAGCAACACAAAATGGGGCTGTGCAGCTGAAATGAGAAAAGGCTAAAGGTTTGTTGAGAAAAGGCTGATGGTTTGTGGACCTCCGGCTGCTTTGGGAGTAATTGAAGCAGCCGGATTTACGAGAACAAAAGGGACATTCGTTGTTTATTTGGGAATTCAATGCATACGTGTTCGGCACATTGTACTGTATCTGTCCTTGAGCTGCTCTAACTGAAGTACCGCTTTGTGAAGATATTTGCTATGTCATGTAAAATACCTTTAAAGGGGAGCTTTTTTGAATACTCAAAGAACACACGGAACACATGTAATGTTCCTCGAAGGCCACCATCCCCTTCCCAAAGGGATTGAACTCCCATCCCGATGTGGCCTTTATGTGGACAGCCTAATCGATACAGTCGAGGCAGCCTGATAGAAGTTTGGCAACCCCGGTGACAGCGCCAAGTCAGCCCCCGTTCAAAACTATGTCCTCCCTTATCTCCCCTGAGTCCCGAGGGCCATGTCCTCCTTCTGTACAGTAACACAATCCATCAATACCCAGCCCACCACCTAGCTCAAACTATAAGCACTTACTGTGGGGAAAAAAGTACAAATGCCCATTCAATATGGTAATACAATGCATGCACTGATTGATCACCTTAATGAATCTTCTATTTCTCCTCCCACCTCGTTATCGTACAGTCACATCACCATGATCTTCTGTTGTTCTAAGTGCTGGTATATCATGTGGCTCTGCTGTGGGTAGGGTTCCAGGGCGGTGCTGTCCCTGCCGCGTACCAAACAGCCGGGTTAAGTGGTCCCATGCTGCTGACCCTGAGTGGCAGGGTCCAGTGCCACACAGGCCGAAGCACTCAATCGAAACACGACATGCTGCTGGTAGAATGGGACACTGGGGAAGCATGTCCAGAGGCCTGCTGCTAAACACAGAAGACCAGCACAGTACGGCTCACGTGTGTGTGTGTGTGTGTGTGTGTGTGTGTGTGTGTGTGTGTGTGTGTCACAGCATGTTCGTGTTTGTGCCTCTGCACACGTATGTGTAATTTACAGGGTCCAGGGGAGTTGGCCGAGCCAGAGCCTCTCTCTCTCTCTCTCTCTCTCTCTCTCTCTCTCTCTCTCTCTCTCTCTCTCTCTCTCTCTCTCTCTCTCTCTCTCTCTCTCTCTCTCTCTCTCTCTCTCTCTCTCTCTCTCTCTCTCTCTCTCTCTCTCTCTCTCTCTCTCTCCCTCTCTCTCCCTCTCTCTCTCTCTCTCTCTTTCTCACTCTCTCTCTTCAAGGTTATCTATCCTCTCAATACAACGTGAGGTGCAGCAGCAGCAGCAGCAGAGAGACGATTGATCAATGCTACCTTTAGTAGAGCTCATAGCCCCCGGCGCCCACAGTAACCTGAAGCTCTTCAAGAACGTCAAAATAATTCTCGTCAAAATTCAGCAACAGTGTTTCCCCGTGTGGCCATGTTGAAGTATCCATTCAGCGTGTAAACCGTAAGGGGCTTGTTTGGGCACAGAGAGGGTCTTTAGCCTGCTCTGTGCCTAATTCATTCATGACGGTGGAAATGATGGAAGGACGTGCATTAAATCAACATGCCCTGCCATCCCGCCTCACATTATGAAGCTCATTAGGCGCCCAGCGCCAGAGGCCCGGGGTTTGGACTCCTTCCTGATGAATAGCGGTTTAATTTTAGCCGAAGCCTTTTGATGTGCATCAGTTGGCCTTCTGGGTACATTTGCATGTTGCTCTCCTGCTGTTGACAATGTCAATAGATAAATTCAACAAAAGAGAGAGAGAGAGAGAGAGAGAGAGAGAGAGAGAGAGAGCAGGCTACGGGGCGAAAGACTGAAAAAGAGAGCGAATGGGCTTTACTTTATGGACTATTCACATGGCCATATCATGTCCTTGCCAACAGAATGAGCAAGGTGGTTGTTCAGCATACGCGATAAAGACCGCGACGTACAGTGACTTTGCTCTTGCATTGCTCTTCACGATCGTCTTCGTAGGCACACGTTCTTCTTGCAGGCCCATTCCACCATATTGTTTTACTGCAGAGCGGCTCATATAAAAAAAGCCCACGGAGCGTCGCGCTGTAAATGCTAATACGTTCCCTGGGTCACCTTGGGGGGGCGAACATCCTCTGGAAGCAAAAAGCTCCTGGGGCTGGTGATGAAGGGCTGAGTGCAGGGGTGCGGCGAGAGGGCAGCCTGACGAATCCCCGCGGTAACAGGCAGTAATCAGAGAGTGGGTGCTCTGTGGCTGGGCCGGCTAACAGCCGCTGTCATCCTTCTCCTCCTCCTCCTGCTCCAGCTCGGCCAGCGCCGGGCTCTATCTCTCTTCCTGGCGGCCGCCCCACGGAGCTCCCCTCCCCTCTGCCTTCACCTTGAGACCATCAACTCCTCTTCCTCCCATAACAATGCGTATTTTCAGGGGCTCTGAATCTTTCGGGGTGTGTGTGTGTGTATGGGGGGGGGGGGGGGGGGGGGTATCAGATCAAGGAGTTCAACATTAAAGGGCTGCTCCCCAACAACCTCCTATGGCAAACATTGAAATCAATGGAGCCGTGCTGTGCCAAATGTTCCCGTCACGACATCTATAGTAACCGCCCACATCCATCAAGGATGGTTTGACTCCCCCTGGGGGACAGGGGAGACAGCTGTCAGCGCTGCACAGATAGGACCTCCACAGAGAACGAGGTGTGTGTGTGTGTGTGTGATTAGGGGGAGATTGAAGCAGCAGACTGGAGCTGTCCGGTTGTGTGACCCCGTCGGCCTGGTTTAGCACTAAAACGGCAACGTGTTTGTTCCTTTCGGAACCATTCCCTGGATTAACCATTCACTTAGGGCCGGGCGAAGCACAGCAGTAATGTGATGGTCTCTTCATAGCGCCGCACACCACAACACCAGCCCCACGGGCACGCCGTCCTGGCTTACCTTTCCCGCTGCGGGAGGAGCTCGGGCCGAGGAGGGTCTGCAACAAAGAGAAGAGAAACACACCAGAGGTTTGAGAAAAAGCTGACCGCACACTAAACGATAATGTACTCCATGCATCAGCGAGTCCTGTGTGGGCACACGACGTTAGGAGAGAGACGACATGTCGCAGTGGCACGCCAGCCTGCCTCCGGTCCAGGAAGAGGGGGGAGGGGGGGGGAATGCCAGTCTATCGCTGTGTGCGCTGCTGACGGCAACCTTGCATGCATTCCAAGGTAGCGTGTGGCAGGGGAACGTAAAGCTCCTGGGCTTTCCAATCGGCCCTGGGGGAGGTGACGGGGTGGGCCGGTGCACAGGCAGGGAGGGAGCAGAGAGAAGCCCTCACACAGTACAAAGGGGCAACTACTCTAAGCACCACAATGCGGCGCCCACACGTCCATTGAAACAGTAGGACTGAAATAAATGTGGAGTCATCGTGTAATGGTAGTGTAGTGGCAGTGTAGTAGCAGTGTAGTAGCAGTGTAGCAGCAGTGTAGTAGGAGTGTAAAAGCAGTGTAGTAGCAGTGTAGTGGTAGTGTAGTAGAGGTGTAGTAGCAGTGTAGCAGAAGCATAGTAGCAGTGTAGTAGCAGTGTAGCAGCAGTGCAGTAGCAGTTTAGTAGTAGTGTAGTAGTAGTGTAGTGGTAGTGTAGTAGAGGTGTAGCAGCAGTATAGTAGCAGTGTAGTAGCAGTGTAGCAGCAGTGTAGTAGCAGTGTAGTAGCAATGTAGTAGCAGTGTAGTAGCAGTGTAGTAGCAGTGTGGTAGCAGTGTAGTAGCAGTGTAGTAGCAGTGTAGTAGCAGTGTAGTAGAGGTGTAGTAGCAGTGTAGTAGCAGTATAGTAGCAGTGTAGTAGCAGTGTAGTAGCAGTGTAGTAGCGGTGTGGTAGCAGTGTAGTAGCAGTGTAGTAGCAGTGTAGTAGCAGTGTAGTAGAGGTGTAGTAGCAGTGTAGCGGTAGTGTAGTAGAGGTGTAGCAGCAGTGTAGTAGCAGTATAGTAGCAGTGTAGTAGCAGTGTAGTAGCAGTGTAGTAGCGGTGTGGTAGCAGTGTAGTAGCAGTGTAGTAGCAGTGTAGTAGCAGTGTAGTAGCAGTGTAGCGGTAGTGTAGTAGAGGTGTAGCAGCAGTGTAGTAGCAGTATAGTAGCAGTGTAGTAGCAGTGTAGTAGCAGTGTAGTAGCGGTGTGGTAGCGGTGCTCACCTGCTGTTGGAGGCATTGGCTGCGGCGCTGGCGGCGCTCTCGGCGATGGCCGGGCTGCTGATCCACTTGGTCTCGTCGACCACGGTGCGGGCGTGCGGCAGGCGGCCCACGTCCCTCACCTTCACCAGCAGGTGGCGACACGTCTTCAGGATGTAGACGGCCTCGTCGTGGGCGATGGTGACAAAGTCGCGGCCGTTCACCTCCAGGATCTGGTCCCCCACCTGGAGGGAGACGGGACGAGAAAGAGGCTGTGAGGTTTGTAGAGAAGTGGATGTGTGGACAGTGACATACACACACACACACATGCACACACGCACACACGCACACGCCGAGAGCGACATCCCTCTGCGGCCAGAAAGAACACAGTATCATCAACACATATGTATCATAGAATCCATTCTGTACATTTTGCACGTAGGCTTACTAATGATCAGTGAATGTCAAGACCAGGCAATGACCGTCGTAGTCATTTTTACATCACTGAGGTGTCTTAACAGCTATGGCAGGTTCAATACACACACACACGCACACGCACACGCACACGAACAAGCACACACACAAACACACACAAACACACACACACACACACACACACAAACACACATACACGCATGAAGGTCTAGTTTATTAGGCCTCTCAGACTACATATAGGCACAGGCACCTTTTGAAGCAAAATGCTGAAAGAAGAGACATTAGGATGATGTTCACGGGACCGTATTCACTCAGCCTGTCTAAGAATCCAAAACAATCAACAGTGATCATCCTGGCAGCATTTGAGTCTAAGGGGCAAACAAAACACTTCACAAACGTCGATATCAATGTCCCCGTTTGTATGTATTATCCTTTATGCTCATTGATGTATTTAGAGCCAGACTTGTGCCAAAATACATTATTCCTTAAAACATTTAGAAAATTCACGTTAAGGCAGCACTTGATCGACTGCATTGAATGAAATTCAATCATTCTCCACCTAAATGTCCAAGGACCTCCTAAGGAAATGAAATAGAGGCAAGGGGAGAGGCAGAGCACACACAGGAGCGGGCGAAGCGGCACCACAGCTTATTTAACTGTACCTGCAGCACAGCAGCACCTCTTTCACTGAGCCTATTCTCTCTCCAGGAGCTGAGGCAAAGGGAGAAATTAGTTATCGACTTGTGACTTCCCCTCTCCCTCCTCCTCCTTTTCATCCTCCTCTTCCTCCTCCTCCTCGCTCCACACCACGCCGTTTGACGTGCGGTGGAATCAGTTTGAGTGAGCCTCTATAACTCACAGGGCTGGGCGCTGAGAGGCTCTGATTTACGCCCGGGAGCCCCCCCCCCCCCCCCCCCCCCCCCACACACACACTCTCTGAACGGGAGCAGTCGGCGCACCAGGCAGGGTCCAGGTCGTTGGGTGTGTGTCCCCCCCCAGTCACGTTCTCTACCACTCGCTTTGATGCTTCTAAGACCTAAAGGGAGCCTTTATCAGAGTAACCAAAAAAAAAGAACGTCGACAGCCCCCCCACCCCCCCACCCCCTCTCTCTCTTGGACGGTCTCCAGGTGGTCGGCACAGGCGAGCGTCTAGATGAGAGATGAGGCAGAGATGCAGTAGAGCACGCAGGCCGAGCACACCGCGCAACCTCACCTAGTCACAATGTCATTACTACCACTACAATGAGGCCCCCCTCCCAATGTTCTCCACACTGAGAGGGACACGTTCTCCACACTGAGAGAGACACGTTCTCCACACTGAGAGAGACACGTTCTCTGCACTGAGAGAGACACATTCTCCGCACAGAGAGAGACACATTCTACACACTGAGAGAGAGACACATTCTACACACCGAGAGAGACACATTCTACACACCGAGAGAGACACATTCTACACACTGAGAGAGACATATTCTACACACCGAGAGAGACACAACACGCTCCCCTGGGGGTAAAATGAGACAGACGACTCTGTTGCCAGGCTTGATGAGAGCCAGGGTGGGGGTAGAGAGGGTTTCGTCCACATGAGGGGGTAATGCTAATTAAAGGCTTTATCGGGTACACACACACAAGGCAAAACAGCTGGATCCTAAGTAGCTGATAGCTGAGAATCATTTTTAGTTGATAGGGAAACAAGGCCTACATAGAGGCGTGTGAGGGCCAATTATAGTTCAGTTTTGCAAAGGTTTTCAGTGCGTGTTATATGAGTCCATGCCAAAGGGTTCATTTTCAGTGTTTTAGTGTTCGGCCTTGTAAGAAGAAACCTTGTTCTATGTGAAACAGAGGTTAGAGCTTTGGGTACATCTGGGGGTTAGGATTAGGGTTAAGGTTATGGCTAGAAGAGAGTGTGGGGTTTATATGATCCTTTAGCCTAGATCTATTATCGGTCAGCTCATGTGCTAAGCCAGTGAGGGTGAGGACATGTGGATGGACAGGGAAAGGGAGTAACATGTCCATTTGTCACCTGTGTTTCAGGACGTCTTCTTTGTCGGCTCACTAAAACCTTTTTGTTTACTCTTGAAACACCAAACCAGAGTGTTTCTATAAGATGTGGGGAAATCTATAACGGGAGAGACGATACACCTGTACGCTAGCGAGTAAAGGAGAAGAGAGGAGACAACACGAGAGAATAACAAATAGATGGAGCGGAACGGGGAGGAAAGGAGACGAGAGGAGATTGCACCGTGTGGTCAAGTTCTGAGGAAATGATCAATTACACACAATTTTTCCTCTTTACCGCATTTATCTTCTGGGTGCTCTTCCCAAGACGGCTCTCGTACAAATTGAGGGTGCACACATTGTTTGGTCTAGCTTTGAAATGGGTAGTGAGAACAAGTGGGTAGCTGAACTCAATCACAAGGTTTTAGAACGAAGCAGCACCCGACATGGTTACAAACCATTAGCCTGGCTCTGATTGGATGGTTTTATGGCAGATTTATTTCCTTTTCTAATGGGGTGTGGGTGTCAGACTATGTCCCCACCGCCAAGTTCTGAATCATAATATACTGAGGGCGCTGACTGAATTGTAACCGTGCTCCACCAAATGGCTATTATAATTTGGAGAGTGGTGCAGTGGTAAGATGTCTGCTTTCCCACATTGGAGGGCTTCGCACAACCTTTCAGTTGCTATTTTTTGCAGCCTGCACTTCCAACATATATATCCAGAAAATCTTTTACATTTTAAGTAAATTGTTCATGGCTCCATTCACAAAGTTATTTGCTTAGTGCCAACACACTGTCTCATTCCCTGGGCACTGTACACATCGACTGTATCTCCTCCTAATGTGTTTTCTCCCCAGAACGAAGGTCTCTAAAGCTTTGAGTGAAAGCGGTTTCTTGACCTTCCTGCTGCATACATAGTCAGATAACTCCACTTGCCATAATAGCAAATTGACGAATGACCCTCATAACTAGAGAAAAACGTACGCTCTCTCAGACCAGGTTTATAACTTGCAGCATATAAGAATAACTACTAATCTTAAAGATTGGGAGAAGCAACAAGAGAGATTTTCTCTTTCCTTTAACATGTTTTTATTTTTTAACTGTTTTCTTCACTAAATCTGCCTATGTGTATGTCTATGTATGTCTTTGTGTATATGTGTGTCCGTGTGACATTGTGGTCCAAAAGTGTGCCTGGCCTTCCTCTGTAGCACTGCCTTCTCCGTCAACTGATGAGCACAAAGCTATCCCTCATCTCTCCATCAAAGAGATCCTGCCAAATGTCAAGTGGCTGCTCAATCTTTGAAGGGGAAATCTCTTGGCTTTAGAGAGGCTTTTGACCTATTTTTCTTTTGATTTCTTAACTTATATTTATCTAAGGGCAAGGCAAGCATGAAAGGCCCTGATTAGGTAGGTAATAAGAGAATAAGAGTAGGTTCAGTCAAAAGCGATTGGGAATATATGTATATACATTCGTTTTCTCCCCATAACATAATGCAACATAATCATACAATCCAAGCAGGATTGTGTTCCAGGCTTGTTAGTTCATGCAAATGAAAATAACAGTGGGAAAAGACCATGAGCTTCAAAACATCGCTAGCAATAGTGTCACAACTTGTCAAATCTAGTGGCTACGTAATTAGCAGCATCAACGAGGCTAGCGGGCAGGCGCCCAAATACAGTAACTGTATCAGATTAACAGTAATATACCTTGAGTGCTGCAACATCCGCGGCTGAGCCCGGGTCCACACCGGTGATGTAGATGCCCAGGCCATACTCCGCCCCTCCTCTGATCATCAGACCCAAGGAGCGCCCATCATCCAAGTTCAAGTTCGCCTGCATGGGAAGCACAGACACACATCCATGCCTTAGATTTGTTGTTGCCTAATGTCTTGTGAACACGACGTATTATGGTGACTTGACTTAAGGAATGAACGTTCATTCACCCTTTATTGCCACATATAACTAGAGACGACTTGCTCTTATATCCATCCACAGCGGACCATAAGCACCGCTTCCTTTACAAATGGCTGCCTGTCCCTAAAGTTCAGGTTTGTTATCTATCACTTTCGCAAGTAGAAAGCGATGCTTTTAGAGCGGAGTCCTAAAGCAGTGGACTGGCGTAGATGAATTGGTACCGCTGGCACCCTCAATGGCAGAGATTCAAAGAACCTGGCCCTCCTTTCCAGGAAATAACCACAATCATTTCCCCATGGCTCAGGACCCTATCTCATCTGCGGCGCCAACTGACTCACAGGCCACCAGCCAGACCATCTACATCACTTCTTCATTTTCATTTGGACGTATTTCAGGGCATCCAAACTCAACCAGAGACAAGGAAAAAATTGAGAGGTTAGCGATTTTTCTTCAAAATGATTATTGGCCCCTGCTCCTCTGACTGTTTATTTTTTGGGTGTAAATCTGTTGCGGCGCTCGTTGGGGCCGCATTCCCGCATCAGAAGAGCTCCGTCTAAATCTGCAGCGCTCTGCAAAGCTGCGTTCCAACCTCTCGCTGCTGCGAAGGGTTGCTTGTGCAGCAGTTTTGCACCAGTGACTGGGTGGGAAGGTGGCTAGCCAAATAGCCGCTGGAAACATAGGGTGTGTGTGTGTGTGTGTGTGTGTGAGGGAGGGGGGGGGGGGGGGGTCCAAGTCTGGGAGGGAGAGAAAACAAATACTATTGATTCCTGCCTTCCAGAAATTGTCAGACAATAACGGTCATTTGACCTTTGATTCAGCTGCTGCTAGCTTCAGCGGACCGACTCACTGGAATCAATAGAAAGTGAGATGCAGGGAATGGGCTTATCCTTCGCTGTCATTACAGGGAAAGTGCAAGACAAACTCCGAATCAGTCCTTGTCAAATGGATCCCTGTGTCTGACGCAATAAGATATGTTATGCTTTACTGTACTGTAGGGCTCCAGACCCTGTGGATAATAGAAGTGCATTACATATGTAGCCATAACCACATAAATACTACACACCAAACATTGCAAGACCAACATCCACGACAGACCCAAAAAACAGACCCAAAAACAAAAGAAAAACCCACAACCCAAACAAACACAGTCCTTACAGTCCTCTCCTCCAGCGTGCGTCCTCGCCGGAGGCTGTTGTGCTGCTCCTGCAGGTCGGAGGGCGGGGACACACTGCGGCCCTGGGGGTCCACCCAGGTGTACACGTGGTTGGTGATGTAGCCCCCCGGGATGCGGCCCGCCGAGCAGACCGACATGGCCAGCTTCTTGCTGCCTTTCAAGACCTGGGCGAAGAAACAGGGGGGGGGGCAGACATTTTGAATTGAAGCCCTTTGGTTTTTATCTTGAAATGAATGGGCACACAGCACTTTCGGAGATTGCCCAGACAAACACTCACCTTTACACACACACAGACAGACATACAGGCTCCCGCACACAAACGCACTGAGCACTAAGAAGAACTGGACTGCTGCAGATCCCATTCAGCGCTCGGTTGTCGTGGTCCCCGGGGTCGTAGGTTAATGCACCAATTGACTCAGTTCCGAAGAACAACGGGCCTTTCCTGTCGCTTGACGCAGTCAGACAGGCAGACTGTGCCGCCTCTCTGCCCGTCGCCTCGGCCATGAATCACCGGACGCACCGCTGTCGTCATGACTCAATAAATAAGGTCACTCTCTTGAAGCTCCGCTATTTAAACCAGCCGAGCTCCCTTTTTCTGTCCCATCGTTCAACCACTCCGCGATCGAACCGAGGGAGCATTAGAGAGACTACGAGGGCAGCCGCTCTGTGTCTCCCGAGGCATGACTCATATCCGCGACGAAGTTACACCAGAAAGAGAGACACACAAAGACCCACCGGAAGAGGTTGAGGTTTCTGTAATGATCTCACTCGCTGAAAGTGAAACGTCCTGGGAAGTTGTATCGCTTAGTCATTGCAGACGACAGCCATTCGATTCATCACACGACGAGCAGGCCACCTGCTGATTATGAACCTTTTCTAAATTTGCCACTTTACTTGTTTTATATCCTTTGCCGTTCTGGACACTACACCTGTCACAGTCCAGGGATTATGGGATATGACACTCATGGGGGGGGGGGGGGGGGGTTAACAGATGTTCAGTGTGTGCCTCAACATTATGATGGGGACGGGGGGACGGGGGGGGCGGGGGGGGGGGTCACATTCTAGCAGCACTAGAGCAATGATTCTGCTGCTGCGGCCTCTTTATCATCAAACCAAACCAGCTGACACACCCAAGGCCTATGTGCTGAGCTGACGTCTCTCTCTCTCCTTCTCTCTGTCACACTCACACTCACACACAACCACACACACACGCAATTAGACACACAAACACACACATCTTAAACAGATTTGTCAACGAGGGTGTGAGAGCCTGTCCGGTCTGTGGACGCCGACACTGCATTAACCCCAACCTATTAACCCCAACCTATTAACCCCAACCTATTAACCCCGTCAACCTCTCTCTTTCTCTCTCTCTTTCCCTCTCCCTCTCTCTCTCTCTCTCTCTCTTTCTCTCTCTCTCTCTCTCTCTCTCTCATCCACACACACACACACACACACACACACACACAGTGAAACCTTGACTATCCCCTGACACAGCCATATAATGGATTGTGCCACTGAATCTTTGGCAGACACTAAGGTTGCTGCTGATGGGGGTTTCTGATTGAGGTTAAATTAGCCCTGTCGACTTAGCCATTTGCTCCTTGATTTATCAAACATTAGCTGTCTTAAATTATTAAGCTGGCTACTTGACCTATCCTACGATCATTTTCTATTGTTTCAAAACTACAAGGTTTTTCCAATTCCCCGGACCGAGTTGAAAAATGCAGCAAACCCTATTGTGAATTTCAGTCTGTAAACGAATCGAGCCCCTGGCATGTGTGCTCACGACCTCAAAAGTTGTCTGAGTCAGCTGAAGCCTTGGTGCTGGCCCCGACTCTCAGCTTTAGTGTAATTCCGGCACTAGCGTCTCTGCTCTCCCCCCTTCCACTGAAGGAAGCATTGCAGTCCCAGCAGATGGTTCCAGAGCACTAAGTAGAGTTTTGGCACGTTAGGCCACTAGCCCCAGAAGATTACAGACCCAGAAACACAATTAAGCAAGGGAGAGATAGAGAGAGAGAGAGAGAGAGAGAGAGAGAGAGAGAGAGAGAGAGAGAGAGTGAGAGAGGGGAAGGAACGGACTGAGACAGAATAAAGAAGTAGGTCTGGTCCACCTCAATACTGCCAGTAATTAAAAAGAACACCTTCCATCCCTTTTTGTCTCAAGGTTCGGTCAAAGTTGTGCAGAGGCGATCGCTTCTGGACGAAGCAAGAAAAATTGTCCATTCACTTTCATATCCCGCTCTGTTTTCGCGACAAAGGTTTCCAGTGGAATGACTTGAAAATATTGCGAAGGTTGCTATCAATCTCAAGGGAAGGACGCCACCAGATAGGCAGCCTCTCTCCTCCTTATCAGGGGAGAGAAAGACGGTGGTGGCGTTAAAAAGAGAAAAACAAACCTTTGAAGATGGATATTCAGGGTTAACACCTGACCTTTTGATCGTGTTAATATTGGCGCAGCCTTCAAAGTTGTGAGGAACAGTTAACGGGGAGCACCTAATAATGTGTTAATTTATGTCCCATTGTCAATACCTGCAGGGCGATGGGAGACTGTTAACTGTAGCTCCATATAAAACCCTGAATCTAACAGGTTACAAACTAATTATATTTGACCTCTACTCTATTATGTCTGACAGCACATAGTAAAATATACACTGTTAAAAGACGCGCTCGCCATTAAAATGTCTCTTTACTTCAATAGTGGCTCAAATAAATTCTGTGTATATCCAAAATTGCATGTAAATGGCTCTGCAAATGGCCTAAAATAGAACGCTGACCCACAAAAAGGGTAGGAGGGAACAGCACGGTGCCAATAGCAATCCACTCGCAACCAGCGGAACAAAAGACTACATGAAAGAGCACTGCCGCCCCATTCACTTTGAACATGATTATATCACCACGCGGAATTAGAGTCTTCGTCAGAAGTAGCGGGTTTCTATTCCTGGTTGGATGCGCCGCAGGCTCAAACCCATACAGGAGAGTGGGAACCAAAGATCATCGCTACCACTGGCAGAGATGAGTGACACTCCAGTGCTGCGGGGCTATATATGCAGCCCGGGGGTGCTCCACACGCACGTTTAGCGATGGAGTGGGTGTCGACCGAGCTCTCAGCAGGGCTGTGGAGGGCAATGGTGGAGGGACGGACGGAGGGAGGGAAGGATGGGGCTGCTGGTGGGTTGGAGGAGCTGGAGGGTTTTATTTTCAAACCGGATGGCAGGTGGAGGAGAGGAAAGGGGCCGTGGCGTACGTCAGCACGGGTCACCGCGAGGCTCTCAACCACAAGTGGCCGGGACGCCTCACACTGACCCGGGGTCAGCTGACAGAACAGGGCTGAAGTCACGGCTCCTGTTGTAAAACGAAATTAACATCCAGGTGAGCTCCGTGACAGGAAGTCGGGACGTTTATGTCAGCTTGACGCGAGAAAACGGGGACTGTCTTTGTCCTTTTTTTTATTTTTCATTCGTGTTCTGTGTTTCTGCTGTTCCGAGAATAAAAGCTATTATGTTGAGAGTCACTCAAATGTTACGTCATCCACTGTGTTAGTCTTTTCTGACAGTTTGACAATGGTAGAATTTCAAATCGGAAGGAAAAAAAATAACAAAAATTGCTTTACGGATAAAAAATAAGGTGTGTGTGTGTGTGTGTGTGTGTGTGTGTGTGTGTGTGTGTGTGTGTGTGTGTGTGTGTGTGTGTGTGTGTTGGTTTGTGCGCCAACGGATGCAGTGCGCTCTTTTCAAAATGTGTCCTGCCTGTTTAAGTTTCTCCCTTCTTGTGTGTCTCGGCGCTTGTGTGTGGCGGAAGTATATTGAGTTAAATTGGCTGTCAAGGCAAACCCCCTTTGCCAGCTGCTTTCAACCACTCCTTCATCCATCACAGTTACCACACCTGATTCCTCTGTAAGCAGAGCGTCTGCAGACAAGCCAAGCACTGCCGAGAGCACACACTAACTCATGACAGGCTGGCTGCTGCAGCGCTCTCTGATCTGGCAACGCAGCCTGTCAGGGCGGTTCTGATTCCCTGTGGGCCCACCCACACTATGATGCCTGTTATCTAAAATACGGGGCTTTGGAAAATGGAGAGCTGTATTCAAGGACACTCATGGACCGCAGTGGCAGCGTGGACCAGCAAAGGAATGGCTGAAGAGGGTCCGGTGGGTGGCCCAGCAGAATGCCAACACATACACAGCTGCAAAAACACGTGGACAGCCTGAACTGGCTGGGAGGGAAAAAAAACTAAATACATGTATTTATTTATATAACTTACACTATGTAACATGATAAACAGGAAGTCAGAAGGGAATAGAAGAGCAGCAAGCAGCAACACTACAGCTGTTTCGTACATATTTATACGTACATACACGTAAAAAAAAAACATTTAGCGTTTGTAAATTGTTTTGCAGAGACACTTATGTATTAGAGCGTGAGTGAGTGTGGCCGCCTCCAGCTCCCTAAGCAGAAGGACTGGGAGTCTCCGAGGACCCCAGGCATCAGCAGTATGCCTCCCACTGCCAAAGACTGTGTGTGTCCCCATCTACCACGCAGGGAAACGTTTAACGAGGAAGGACTCAGCGCCACCACGTATCAGTGTCCAGACGGAGTCTGCCAGACAACGCGATTACCACACCAACAACAGGATTACAAGGACTACAACTGCACTGGATTACAAGGACTACAACAGCACTGGATTAGCGCCTTCCTTGAGTGCTGTGTCAATGTCAAAGCAGAGTGAAGCCTCCACAGGGCCTTCCAAAAATAAAATGAAATATATTCTATTGTCAGGCAGCTGAGATGCAGTGATGCGGTCAATAGTACATGGGAACAACGAGAAGGGTAGTGGAATGACATCTGCTGTTTTATAGAGACAAGCAAATCAGTTGGAGAGATTAGTTATTGATTCTGAAAAGGCAGCCAGTAGAGCTTGCATCGCCTCGCAGATAAACTGTTATCGGAATAAGCTGTACAACTGGAACAATTGCCCTCTCCCTCAAGTCTGTGTCATTCAACACTCCGTGTAATCTTGTTCTATTTCATTTGTATATAGTCTGACTTCTTCCCAGATATTCATCGACTTTCAGTGAGTCCGGGAGCTTTTCTTATTGTGTGAGTGCAGCAGGGCTGGGTCACCTGAGGTCCATTGTTATTACCTGTGCCTACATCGGCTCCCCAGAGTCAACATCCACCACAGTGAGGTGTTGGGAGCCCACCACTCTGGAACGGTTACGCCAGACCACAACTCATTTCCATTCATATTAGATTCACTAACTTTAAAGTAATTTGAAGAAATCTAGAAGCAGATCACGTTCCTTTCAGGGGGGAGTCTATACAGACGAAGGATAATAGCGTTCATCTGCATTATGCATTTTTGACAGTTTGCATTGCAATCACCGTGAAGAGGGGCTTTCCCAATGTCAACCAACATGTTGGCTTTAGATGAAGGTGAAGTAGTTGTGTTCTCTGGTATGTACATCAGGTTGATATTCTGATGGCGTGCTGGGTGACGTCCACTGTGCTCCCACTGGGCAGAGAGGGAGGAGCCCAAAGAAAGACGGCCGGGGCAGAGAGCTAGACTGAGAGCAGTGTGGGAGGGCTGCCGAAAGCCCTGCGACAGGGCAAGGAGAATGGGGCTCGAGAGAGAGAGAGAGAGAGAGAGAGAGAGAGAGAGAGAGAGAGAGAGAGAGAGAGAGAGAGAGAGAGAGAGAGAGAGAGAGAGAGGGAGTGACAGCTTGGAGGAGGTTTTGACAAAGGGAAGCGGAGCATACCATGAGACTGACAGCTCGGTAATGGAGCCTGAGACACAGCCCCTTGGGAGCCAGAAATGTTGTGGTGAGAAACACAGGTCAGAGCGCTATACTGCATGTCTACAAGGAGACCGTTAAGCCATTAATACAAAATCACGGGGGTTTACAACTCCCCCCCCCTGCTTTGATCATCTTCGGGGGAGATTATTATCAATCACTGTCGCTGATTTGTCAAAAGAAATCAGTAACTACACGGGGGGGGGGGGGGGGGGGGGGGGGGAGGCACGGCAACACACCCCCTCTTCCCTCTGCTCTCCTAGCGAGACGAGTGCCATCAAGACCCGGGGGCTGAAGTAAAAGAAGACAAAAAAATAATTGCACATTATTTCATGCATGGAGAGGATCCACGAGTAATTACAGCAAGCCCGCACGCCTGCTCCATCTTCTGCCTTGGATCATGGCCTGAGCTGTCCGTGAAAGACCCAGTAACAAGTGTGCGTGATCACAGTCCATCCAACATGCCGTTGGGCCCCCGGAGCAAGTGAGCTCCTCTTTGATGAAGCAAACCCTCTTATGCTGGTCCCTGGAACTGAACTGGATCCACTTTGATGGAGCGGACCACACTGCCTGCACACCACATTAAGTGTTCCTACCCTTGCCTTATTATTCACACTCTGGCCATTGCGTAACGGTACCCTTTTAACCGAGTATTTTTTTATTTCATCGGGACTTTTTGTTGCGGTCAAAAAAAAAAAAAGAAAAAAAGCACTCCGTTAGGCTGTGGTGTAAAAATAGCTGCTGTTTGTTAAAGCACTGTGGGATTTTCAGCGCAGCAGGTTTCTGGCACATGCTCTTCCTCTTGAATGAATGGAGAGGAGGAGAGATTGAATTATCTATTCACCAGACTGGGAGGTCTGTTTCGCCTTCAGCACAATCTTATCCCTCTGAGTGTGTGTGTGTGTGTGTGTGTGTGTGTGTGTGTGTGTGTGCGTGTGTCTAAGGTGTGTGCTTGCGTGTGCAAGAGTGTGAGCAGATTACAGAGTAGTGCCCCAATCTCCAAAGCAGTTTATTCCCCCCCTGGTTTTAACTGCCGCGGCTAATGGAGAACTTCGCTTTCACTCGCACCTTTCCTGATTTCGTACGAAGTGTGCCGCCCCTGGCACCGCGCCGCCACGGATAACAGACCGGGGTTCCACAGCGTTCGTACACCATTTATCACGCAACACAACACTTCATTTATCAGGACGCCCCTGTCCTTGAAGTTAGGTTGTGTCCATTTTTGGAGGACAACAGGGCAGGAGAAATGCGCCTCATCGCCACGAGCCGTCAATGTTGCCCACTTAATTAAGAGGTTGAATGAATTATTTAGCCCTGATGAGACAAGAGATCAAGACCAGTGAATGGCTGAGAGCCCACAGCCCCTGCCTGCAGGGAAATCACGGCATCCGGTAGTGTGTTCACCATCCTCTTTGTATAAATGTTATAATCATGAAATGGTACACTCTCCTCCCAGGAGGACTATTACTGATTGGTTGAGAGAAACGGTACCTCTGGCTGTGACGGAAGTGCCGGGGAAATAAAAGAAAAAAAGGAGAAAAAAAGAAGCGTCAGTTCAAAGAGAGGAGGGTTGTTAAAACTATCGTTGCTGTGTGTATAATCATTATTTCTGGCTGGCTTACGACTGAGACCAACAGCTACTGCACATACGGTTTAAGCAGAACATTCATTTCAGCCAAAGTGTTTTTGATTTGTTGTATCAATACATTGAATGGTGTTCTGTACTTCTGATGTATAAGACAAACCAGACAATGTGAGGAGGCCTGCCACTCAAATAAAGCCTGTGCTGGAAGACATTGGCCTGGTGTGCTGCTATTGTTCCTAAGTTAAAGGAAAACAAGATGAAACACTTGTCTCTTTTTTTTTGCCCATTGATGTGATGTCCCCTGAGGGACGAAACATTCTGTCTATCGAGAGGGTCTTGTTCCTGTTAGAAATTGCTGCAGGTATTCTTTGTGTCTCAGTCAGACAAACATTTCAGTGGCACAAAAACCTCTGCTGAAAACCTTCTTAAAAAAGGCTCTGATAATAAACCTAAAGCCTTCAAGATAACATGTATCAAGATAACAGATAAAACATAAGATAAAAAAACAGCCTCAAAATTGTATAAATAATCTGTAAGGAATACATTCCTCTCCATGACTTGTCTATAGGATAACACTTGTTTTCCCCTTTCTATTGCTCTTTCTCTCTCCAACCCTCTCCACTTGGCAGTCTCCCACCACTTCGCATTGTATTACTGTTATGTAACCACCTAATCGCAAAATAAACCTCACAAATAAACGAGGCAGACTTGCAGATAGCGTAGTTTTCACACATAACAGTCACAGAGGCCGTTGGAAAACAAAATTGTCCAGCGACTCTTATTCTAAGAAACAGTTGACTTGAGTGCACTTGTCCGTGTACAAAGAATACACTAAGAGACGACGAGGTCAAAGCTGGTTTCTCTAACGGGGCCTCGGGCCACTTGTGAAGCAGCAGCAGCAATGGGTGACACACTCTACTGCTCTCTTATAAGGACATGGTGTCATGCCACGGGGCGCCTGCTAATGCATGTTCTTTCAGCCTGCCTGCAGTCAAAACACTGCAATAAGGGATGGTTTCTTTCTGTCACAGTCACAGACACTATCAGACGGGCGCCCGCACACACACACACACACACACACACACACACACACACACACACACACACACACACACACACACACACACACACACACACACAAACACAAATACACTGCATCTTGCTGTTTGTGTCCTTACTTCCCCTTATCCTCACTCAATGACATAAGTACTCACTCACACGCTCACACACTCACTCACTCACAGCTTACCTTAACTGCATCTAAATGAGTGACTCTGTCAAAAACTACGTCATTCACAGTCAGTATCTGATCCCCCACTCTCAGTCCTTCATTCTCAGCAGAGGACCCAGGCTCAATCAGTGACACATAGATTCCGACCCCATGCTCGGAGCCTCCACGAATGCTGAAGCCCAGGCCCTCATGACTCTTGCTGCGCCTCAGTGTCACTTGGCGGAGCTCTCCGAACGGCTCCTGCATGAGCGCGCTTCCCATGAGCGCAGCCACAGGAGCTGTCCCATCGTCCGTGGTGCTGAAACCATCCGGATATACAGAGGGAAGAGACTGCTCAGCTGGGCATGAAACTTGTGTGGCTAAACCAGAAACATGGTTTGCTGTACCTACTTCTTCGAGGCTACCCGTGTTGCTACTGCTTGTAAGCAGATCTGTTTTAAGATACAGTCCCTCGGACGTGTACTGGTCGAACAATAGTTGGTCTGAGCGCGGAATTACCAAGCGCAACATGGGCAACAGTTGACGTTTGTTTTGGGTGTTCAGGATCACTTTAAGGGTTTGGACCAAATCAAAAACGTTGCGCTTGGCGTGGTAAACATTAAGACAGTGGATGAACTGTTCTCTCTCATAGTCGTTGAGCAGCAGATTGAGAGCGTTGTGGAGCTTCCGCACGTTGGCTGAAAGTGCGCGGCCGCCCGAACCAGTCAAATTCACCGTTGCATTAAGTGAAACGTGCTCCAAATCCGTGCTCATCCTACAACATAACTGGAGTCACTGCATCATATGTAAGGAGCTTGATCAGGCATTTAAAATACTGATGTGAAAGAATCTCTCCAAAAACGCAGGGCTGCAGCGCAATTTGGAGAACAATAATAATCGAAGCTTTATCATTACTGTGATTTTCCTTCGTAGCGTTCGAGGTTGCAAAATAGCGTTAATTGATTGGTCAGTTAATAACTATGTAACTTCAACAGGTGGCAAAAATATGTTTCCCCAAGCAAAGCAACAGCCAACGCAATCAAAAAATAATTCTCTATTGTAGAGAGCGCACTTCGTTCTTTCCCAGGTATACACCAGGCAGACAACTTTCCTTCTAAAAAAAAAAGCATCGGAGTCTACCTCTTCACGATAGTTACGTCCAAAATGTCAATATTTCTGGAGGTGTCCTAGGTTCCTTAAACGCGAACAGCATAGGATACTTAGTGTGTCTCTATCTCCAGTTAATAAGACCACTCAAAAACTTGCGTGCATTCAAGGAAAAATCAAAGGGAAGGTTGTTCCTTCATCCGATGACGATGAAGATCTTACTTACAATGTGTGCTGACTTGAGCGCTCTAGTCCGCTCGCAGACCTTTTCTGAATAGGAAATGACGCAGGTGTGTGTGTGTGTGGTGTTTGTGAAAGAGATAGGGAGAGAGAGAGTTGCTTAGGAACAGACAACACTGCGTAACGCTTTTACACACAAATAGGCTTATTTTTTGCAAGTGCAGATTTGATGTCATGATGGGAAATTGAACATACCAAAATATAGAGATCTATAAAGTTAAACAAAACTCAAAGTTCCACTAAAGCGCTTATTGTTTCCACTGTCATTTATTTTTTTTACCAGGACTACAAATCACTGCTAAGATTTACCGACGAATTTATATGTTTTTTTCAGCTGTGCTGAGTGACTGATATTCATACCTGCAAAGGTTTGGACTCTTCAAACTGTAGATCTACTATACTCGCAGGCTAGGCGTGTACGAGTCAGCCTTTAAGCTAATCAAGCTTACAGTATACTCCCCTACCAGACAACTTGTAATATCCTCCATAGCTGTATTATGCTGAAAGGAGCTATTTTTAGAATGCAGTCTTCACTTGGAGAACAATCAGCCTTTCCGCATTAGCATCCCCTCTCAACCATTATTCAGAAGTTATACCCTGTAGAAACGTAAGTGAGCTGAAAGCGAGCTCATTTAGAAACTACAATATTTGTGTTAAACTATATAAAAGCAATAATAGTCTCATCAAAACAAGGTACACTAAAGAGGGTGGTCATGATCAAACTGCATGCACATATTTCTCTCCCACTAAAAAGGCAGGTTTCAGAGGGTTTTCATACGAGAATAGTGTTTTCCTATTCAATAAGCTACTGCGAGTTATTGCGACGCTTTTCTCAACTAAAACTATAAACATATACATATTGTAAGACATGTAACATCAGAGAAAAACGAAAAAACGAAAGAATCAATTTTACATGAAAGGTCATTGGTCATAAAAATCGAAAGGTTCTGAAACGATCTATCCAAGTCTGTTGCAGAAGCCTATGGGAGATTTTACTGGCTTGAGAGCGCATAACATATGCTGAAGCTCATGAGCTTAGGCAGAATTGAGTGGGTGAATTGGGCTCTATCTTGTGGCACAATTACCTCACTCTTTCAGATGTGCAGTGAATACCTCAAACCTTTTCAGAGCAGCCTGTCACATTGTCACAACACAAAAGCTATCCGTGTTCAACTTTTGCCTAAAGGTTTAATCTTTATTTTGTAAAATAGTAAAGCATAGAACAAGTAAGGGTAGATAAAAACATGTACTTTGAAAATACAGTACAGTAAAATCACTTACAACTACTTGTGATGCCTCGTGAAGCTTGTATTGCCTACTAACCGACAAAAGAGCAGGCACAGCTTGGGTTTTTCATTAGTATTGTTGAATACAATAACACAGTGAAATAATGTAGCTTCTAATGCCTTCATCCTCCCTGCCAAAGCACTGTTGGCTGGCAGAGGGATAGTGGGCGTCAATTCTTCCCTCAGGAATAGATGGATAATTAGAGACCTGTGTTTCATAAGCGTTCTGAATGGAGCTCTTAGCCTCTCCTTGGCCTCCTTGTTTGGATCCACCGTTTGTGACGACAGCTGAAAGCAGATGACATTTCCCTCTCTGGCAATTAATGCTCAGACCACTGCACTACCACAGCTCTAAAAGGAAAAGGTCCCCAGCCTATAGCTACACTTAAAACTCAGTGACTTGGGCTCCCATCGGCACACCAGCCCAGTGCCCACATGCACCGTGCCATTAGGAG
The DNA here is from genome assembly GCA_026901105.3 of Galaxias olidus. NCBI lineage: Eukaryota > Metazoa > Chordata > Actinopteri > Galaxiiformes > Galaxiidae > Galaxias > Galaxias olidus. Next base: position 182,460 of record JAPMUY010006216.1, read on the forward strand.
GACTCCATCTTTAAATGCTATAACCTTTTTGTTCTGTTTGAAAATATAAATAAAAGCAGACCCAATTGAATTAGGGCATTATGTAATTGTTATTTACCTGTGTGGGAAGGGCGACGTAATCTGTTATGTGTTTCGGCGCAATGAATGCCTGTCTCTCAAGTTGACGTGATTCTGTGATACAGTACAATGGGGGTCCCTTTTAGAGAGGAGGTGACCCACAATCAAAGAGAGAGAGAGAGAGAGAGAGAGAGAGAGAGAGAGAGAGAGGGAGAGAGAAAGAGAGAGAGAGAGAGAAACCGGAAGAGATGGCACAATGACACGAGCATCACACACATCTGTACTTAACTCTATTCAGTCCACGGGTAGCAAATGATAGTAAGTACCCATAGTTTACACTGACACTTGGACCTGAATGTGAATGTATATGAATTTGGCTTGTTGTAGATTTATCTCATGAGCGTGCACAAATATCCAATGCACAAGACAGAATCATTGATAAAAAGCACAAATTTAAATCTAAGTAGATAACATAAACGTTGCTAGATTCAGTTTAAAGACAGTACAAATATATTTTGGTATAAAGATGGAAACTGTATTCCTGATGGTAAGCATGGCTTCTCTCTCCCCTGGTGACTTATAACATGGTGAGCTCTCTGACAGGAGTTTCAGTCCTTGTAGGCAAAACTTCTTGGAAAGATGCCAATCTTTCCAGAAAAGTGACCCTCCAGCCACTCCTCATTAACTAAAGAATAAGAAAGAGAAAAATGGTGAAAGAGAGGGAAAGCGGATGAGAAACAGGGAGAGAGAAAAAGAGAGACGGAAAGATATTTAGAGTGTTGGGGTAGTCAAATTAGGATAAAACGGAAAAACACAAGTAGCTTCTCTTTAAAAAGGAAAAGAAAAAAGGAATTTTTTTTTGCCTCACCTTCACTAAGAATGTCAATGGTGTCTCCCTCACTGAACTCCAGGTCCTCAGGACCTTCTGCTGCAAAGTCGTACAGCGCCACCATCTGGTAGAGGATGGTCCGGTTGGCCAGCGGATCCTCAGTCTAACATGCAGCAGAGAAGGAGGGATCCATTGTTAATATTAATAACCTCACAGAAAAAATATCAATCAGAGCGAAGTTTCATTTATTACATCAATGTCTATGTACAGTATGTGTGTTTGTGTGTGTGTTACCTGACACCAGAGTGTGGCTCTGCCTGCCTCCGCCGCCCCTAGCAAGGTCTGCAGCTCTCCCTCTCTGTCCAGAGGCTTCAACACTTGCGAACCCTTCTGCCTGTGTCTGGAGAGGTATAAGGGGGTGGGGGGGGGGGGGGGAGTGGTGTGGTGGTTAAGGTAGGACAGGGGAAAGAGGGAGCAGGGCGTGGGTATTTTTAGAGGTGTAGCAGCAGCACCTGTTCAAATTCAAGGCGACATTAATGGGTTGTCAGGTCCGCAGTGTTACCTGAGGCGTAAGTGTGAGGCTGGCTGGCCCAATTTGCCTGCGACCCGCTCCTGTAGCTCATGGTAGGGTGTGTCTATCGGGACGCTCAGGGCTATGGTGTATCTGTAGTGGACCTTCACCACCACTGAGGCTGCCTCCTCTCCATGTTCTGAGCCAGCATACTGCAAACAAAGGTAATGACATTAAAATGATAAACTTGACGGTGTAAAAAAAAAAAAAAGTTTGCCTTTGAGCTTAGAATTTTGCATCACAAATAGCGGTTATGAATGACTGATGGGATACCCCATGGATCCTTTCACAACAGATATTTTCACGTAGTCATTTCGAGAAGCAGCAGGTGGTATCATTGCTTGGATTATGCTGGCAAAAGCGCTGCAAATTAATTCGCGGTGTGGTGAGTAGTTTAACTGAGAGCCGTGTTCCACCTCGGGCCAGCTTACACAGCAGGCACTACACAGGGACTAACATTAGAGACATTCCAGGCTGATAGCTCAACAAAGAGCCTCGGTGTCAATCTGACATGCTGAGGCACAAAGCAGATAAAGTAGCCCAGTGAGTATTTTTATCTCACCACTGACTGACTCCCCGTTCTCCCATGAGCGCAGCAGTGACTTAATCAGGACACATCAGCATAATTCCTGTCTTATGAAGCATTTTTGGTTCCCGGCAAATCCATACAGTGCTCTATATTTTGAAAATATCTAATAACTCAGTTGGTGTATACAATTACACAATTACAGTACATGTTTGGGAAGTAGTGGTAGAGGATTCAGCAGAAGGCTTTGAGTGGTAGGTTAGTGGAGACTACCTGGTCAGTAGGACTGTATGCAGTGGGTGAATACTGGGGTGGCTCTGCAGAAGAATGGATGGCAGTAGAGAGGATGACGTGAATAAAATGCAGAGTTAATAAGAGTTATAACTCAGTTAGGAGAATGAGAGTGGTCTAATCCTACGCTAGGTGGGGGAATAGAACTGATCATACCTGGGGGGACGGTCTGTATATTTGGGCGAGTGGGCGGCTTGAGGCCTGGAGGGAGCGGGATCCCACCAGGAATACCCTGTGACACACACACACACACACACACACACACACACACACACACACACACACACACACACACACACACATTCACAAACACAGTCGTCAAGGTAACAGAGTCCTCTCTAAAACATCTCATTTGAATAGTTGAGAGTGGATCATAATCATGGCTATTCTTTATTGAGTGGCACGTACAATTGCACAACTCTGTCACTATCCAGTACGCAAACAAGATTGAAACTGCTAGATTTTGATAAAGAAACTTTTCCTCTGGCACAATACTATTTCGTCTCTAAGGGCGTAATAGAGATAAAACTCTGCTTGGCGCAAGCCTAAAATTGGAAAATCTGAATAATCTTGATTTAATTTTGACCTTATAAAGTTCACCCTACAACTACGCAGTGCCTCATTCAAAATCCTAACATGAGGTGTGCGGACAGAATGCATTACCAGTTTGGTCTTTTTGACCTTGGACTTGGCATCCACGGAATCCAGCAGTTTCATGGGGATTAGACCTTTCTAGATAGGGAGAGAAAGACACACCACGAGGGATAGAGACAACAGTACAAGGAAGCCCATCCTAATGACCAAGTGAAACGGGTTGACAGTGTTCCCCTCTTCCATCTCACCTGTCCATCATGGATGACAGTGGCCATGCCATCTCTGTCCACCTCGCTGAAGAAAAACACAAGCGAGCCCCCTGGCACTGTCAGCTGGCCAGGCCCCCGAGCCATGTAATGGCTGCGCACACTCATGTAGTGAGAATCCCTGAGGAGGCAAGCCGAGACGAAAATACAAGAGCACATCTCCATAAAGTACCAGTAGTTTTTTTTATAATGCCGCTGAGATGGATTGTCAAAGCACCAGGCGCCAACAGTCTTACCCTGATCCATCTACATTGGGCTCATAGAATCCAGGTTTCTGTAAGGAGGGCAACGTCAAAGGTTAGAGGTGGAGAACTGTGCTCTGTATATTGTTTTGAGCGTGGTTAACCGAATTAGCCTTACCTGCAGCCTCAGTGGCTCAAAGCCCCCAAAGTCATCGTTAGGGATTACGGAGGTAATCACCTGGAAGCATAAAATGGGAGACTCTAAATATGACTTCCTATAAAAGATGATTTACGTCACAAATAGTCTTCAGGTGCGGTGCTACAGTACCTTAGCCTGGCCCAGAAAGTCTCTCTGTTTGAGCTGCTCTACATCCTGTTTCCTAGGGCGAAACACCTGTCCCTCAGGGACCATGAGAGGAGCCAGAGCCTCTCCCCTCTGAAAGACACATCCAAACACGCACGCGCACGCATGCAAACACACCCACCCACCCACCCACCCACCCACACACACACACACACACGCACACACACGCACACACACACACACACACACACACACACACGCACACACACGCACACACACGCACACACACGCACACACACACACGCACACGCACACCAAAAGACACAGTACTAATTAGCTACTGGGGTTTATACAAACATAAGTATTACGTAATGCGCTGAGAGTGAAAGTGATGGAGTTTGTGGTTCATACCGAGACTGTATCCAGAGCCAGCTCCAAAGTGCCCCCCCGGCCTGCTCCTTTCTCCTGGGAGGCTGAAACCAAAAGGTCCCTGGCTTGGTCAAACTGGCCCATTCTGCTGTGAACTGCTGCTGCATTGTAAAGCAGCTGGATAAGCAGGCAAAAAGAGACATATCAACACACAGGGGTGCATTAGAAATAAACATATAATAATAAATAATACAGAATTCTGCCTTTAAACAGGGCACTGCTGGAAAAGAGACCTTGTCTCAGTCGGTTAACCCTGTGTAAATAAAATAAATAAATAAATAAATAATAATAATACAACATATTTTTAATCAAGACAAGTTGAGTGACGTTCATACTAAAGCTTTTCTGTTTTCAAATCTAGTGGTGACTCTGCTCTGCAGTAATGTCAGTGTTGTGACTCAGGTGTATACGGACAATGAGACATTATTGTTTTCAATTACACCAGTCACATCAGATGCTGTCACATACATTTGTATACATGTCCAAGCATATCCAGCATTGCGTTACTTGTAGTTTTACAAAAACTGAAGTAGCAGTGATCTTTGCTCACTGTTCACAAATAAAACAAAAAAAAGTTTCATCTCAAAGCCAATAACCCCATATTCTTCCCCAAATAAACTTTATACTATACAAACTAATCTAAACCTTTGTAAGGAAGAAACATGGCAAAAAGGCCCCATCCCCTCAGTGGACTGCAGGTGTGCTTCACGTGCCAATGTCTTATCGTCACAATGAGAAGTATTTGATATTGCATAACCCCACGTCGTCCATCAATGAGGCTTTGTTAAAAAGAAGCAATCCAGGTGTATGGCTAGCATGCGAACTGTACAAGGGGGTGGCCTATTTTTCTGTTTTAGACAGAATGTATTTATCCAGCTTGCTTGCTTACAGGTATGTGTGCGTATGTGACTCGTGGTCTAATTCTACCTGCCAGCTGTAAAGCTTGTAGTGTAGCCCCAACTGTTTGTAGTCAACCACCGGGTTTCCTCTCATGTGTTTCTGTGCCCAGACACAGTCAGACAGAGCCTCTTCCAGTCTACAAAGTGACATGGAAAAAGTCTTATTAGGAATTATTGTGAGCTAATTTACAATAAAGAGAGTATGTGTTAGTATGTGTTAGGAACATATTGTAGGGTATTCTTTACTTATCGGCTTGCATGTGTACTCCAGCCCTCTGGAAGAAGCCAACGGAGAGTCGCTCATCTTTGGCAATGGTCAAATCCAGAGCCTGGACATGACAATTAAAACAAATGACCCATTGTTAGATATGCCACATAGGCACGCACACACACACACACACACACACACACACACACACACACACACACACACACACACACATCCCCTCCCCCCCATTCAGCCCCAGCCCCTGCACACACACACACATCACAACACCCACGCACCCATCCTCCCACTCACACACAAACCGACACACACACTAAGACAAAGACACGCATATATAATTATACCTTGATAGCCTGTTCCAGCTGACCCAGTGCCAGGTGGACAGATGCGGCGGTGAACAGTGTGCGTGACGTGGGCTGCGTGATCTGGTCTAGTTTAGCCAGAGCCCCGTGCCAGTCTTTAGTGTCCACTGCTTTCACAGCCTCATCCCACAGCCGTAGCAACTCAGTGTACAACATCCTCCTAGGCTCCTACTGTGTGGGAGGGACACCAACTATACACCTAAGAATTACACATTACATCACCTTGTCAAGTCTGACTGGAATGAATGTAGTAAGAATTCTATCTTTATAGTCTGTCAATATATATGACCTACCATAACAAGTTTTAAGTAACTTCAAAACAAACTTCATTGAAGAGGTTAAACAAAATTAAGTAAAATAGTGTAGGCAGACTCTAGAATATACAGGCATACTCTAGAATAAGATAACAAAAATATAAAGATACAAAATGTACTGGAAGGATTTCCTTGTAGATTGCTAATAACAACTACTTCCTTGAAGCTTTGACACCTGAAAATTAAATGTATGAAAGTAAAATTGTTGAAATGAAAACAAAACAAGAACTTACTGATATCCTAAGCTTGGTGATGAAGTTGAAAATAGATGGTAATAGGTAAAGCAATGAAATTCACCAGTCAAATATTGCAGGTAAATAGGAACACCTGTTTCTTCAGTGCGCCAACAGGGAAGTGTGGTGTGAGTGGATGTGTTGGGACCTTTGTTAAATCTCCACCCTGTTCTACAAGGAAGTCTTCCATCCACATGACATTCCAAAGAAAACAGATAGAAAGGGGGAGGGCACACAGGGCAGGTTATGCACAATCAGGAACAGCACAATGACATTAACATGACAATCACATTATGACTCACTCACCCATGGATCCATGCGCAGGTACACTCCCTAGTTGAAGGTGATGTCGATCATGACTAACTGGAAGTAGACTAGACATTCCAGCAAGTTGCATGCTGTTTGAAATCGCCTTCTACACACCAATGTTTGGCATATTTAGTACGTTAAGGATGCATACAATGCGATTCCGAACACCGCAACAGACTGCCCTTTGATACGTGATGTCACGGTGCTAAGGGCTTGCAAGAGGATAGGGAGTGTACTTTTTTAAATACAATTTTAAATACGAAAAGTTGGAGTGCTTACCCCGGATTGCTGCCTCCGAACTCGTACTTGGACACCAACAGTTCTTGTTTACGGTACAAAATCATATAGCTACCTGTGTGTGCACAATTCAGAAACCCACGAAGTCCACGGACATTTCACCAATGGCTGGGTGCAGGATTTGTTTACCTTTCGATCGAAGGACTGGGACAACGTAGTCCTAACAGCAAATCTGCCAAGTTGGCTGTAATCAAGAAAACCTGTGCTTAGCATACTAGCAACCTTCACTTTCATTCAAATATTCCCCTGCAAGATATTACAATGTTATTAGAAATGTGGGTGTTAATGATTAGGTCATGTTATACTGTTTTGTATCATCAGGGCTATGCTTCAGACCATAGCATCAAGCCCATACCATGACTAGGTTTACTTGTTTTGATTTTTTCGGACAGACATGGAGTCATGAATAGAACCTTATTATCAAAAAGAAAACACCACTTGTTCAAGAACGGTGGGAGCAGAGGCAGGACACAGAATAGACTTCACCTTTGCGAAAGCAAAAGGAAAGTCTTGATAGACAGTGAGGTAGTTAGCATGATTGCTAGGACTTCAAACACCTGTAAATTTGACATTGCTACACAGGAGCAGTGGGCTTCATATCTTGCACAACTCCAGGAAATCTCAACAAAAGCTGCAATTTTGTCATTTGCCAGGTCATTGTGATGCATTTGCAGATCCAATGGAGTCGTTCTCAGCACTAGATTAATTTCTAAGGTGTGTCGGGGCTACAGCTTGCACCTGCCAAAGAAGACAGTTGGATCTGTTATCGTTCCACCCAGTCCCAAGCAACTGTCTAGCCATTTTCTAGTTGTAACTTTTTTTTTTACTTCGTAATGCTGCTCATGGAACTCGTTTTTGGTTTACGTATGCATAGTACTCTTTCACACTAGTACAGCATCCATTGATTTCAAAAGAACACATCACTACATTATATACATACTTCCTCGGAAAACCACTAATGTTGTAATTTTTCGGACACAAAAAAAAGCCATATGCTCCCACTTTCTGTCTGAGGGCAAGAATTGCACTCTACTGTTCTACATTAGTCCAAGTTGCACTTTACTAAGTCAGTATTTATTAACGTGCAGATAAAATACAGATACTTGAAATTTGTTCATTAGTTATTACATGCACATTGTTACTGTCCACCACTGATGATTTGCACTATTCTAAGTAGTTGTCAACATCTGACTTAACCACTACCATTAAACCTTACCCTGTGTGCACGACATTTCTTTTCCACACTTAAATTTCCTATCAAAGTGTTGATGACAAGGAAACAGGCAATAAAAACACATATGAAGTCATTTGTACATACTTTTATTATGGAAAAACTGGGTCAAATGCAGTAAAATGCATAAAAGAATGAGTCCTCATCGTCATCTCCACAGAAACCGCCAGACATCCTGCACTCATCGAGTTCACGGTGCAGCTCACTGTTTTCTTTCAACACGCGGTTCAATTGTGCACGCCTGAGCATGCACCAGCTACATTCAGTCTGTGCCACCTTCTGACTGGTGTCATGCGTCTCCTCGATGTGTAGCTGACCACTTTCTCCATGCTGGTGTGCTCCCCCTTCAGGGTCTACCTGGTCACTTTCTCCAGCCTGTTGTCTCCTCCTCAGTGTGTAGCTGACCACTTTCTCCATCATGGTGTGCCCCCTCCTCAGTGTGTAGCTCAGCTGCTTGTAGTGTGTTTTTTTTTTTTTGCTGCGCCCGCCTACTTTGTCTTGCAGAGCATGCAGTGTCTGTGTGAAACGTCTGTGTGGCCCAGATGTAGGGATGGTGTCCAGTCTGTCAGTCTCCATAACCTAGTCGTATGCAGGTTGACCTGCAATGGCATGAGAAGTTATTTTGTAGCTAACTACATAACAGACTATTCCATGACATCCAAAACAGCGCATGGATAGGTAAGGTTAAAGCTAGCTACTTTAGAAGACAGAAAACCAGTACATTTAGTAACGTTACTTACCCAACAAAAACTCTAACCTTAATAAAAATGCCGAGAACAACTAACACGAACGGCGATATCTTCGCGAAAGTGATGTTTTGGCGTTTCACCGCTGCACCCGAGGCAATCCGAAGCCTCTTTGTTATCTCCTCTACTTGCTGTCCATAGCCTTTTTTACAGGTGGAAAACTTAAAAAATCTTGCCTAGCACCAGTCAACTTTTCTAGTTTTTCCGTTGTGGGACTTATTATTGCAGCTTTCCACACAACACGGGTTTACCATGACATCCGTCGCAGTCTGACTGTACCACCAAATAATACTTGAACCGTTGGCGCGCGCTCCATCGGTTCGGGGAGTCGATGTGACGTATCTTCCGCTACGCAGAGCATTGTGGGATGTGTATGCTGGATAGCTGTGGAAGGACATCCTGTTATTTTTGGCTTACTGTATTTGACATACAAAATATTTTTCTGGCTTATACAGTAGTAGTAGTAGTATGCTAGTATGGGTATTGTGGGACGCAACCCGAGATGATTTCGTGTTGACACCGTTTTTGTCAAATTATGTTCATTACCTCCAAAACAGTCGGGGCAGCAAAGCGCGTGTTGGACGTGAGGAAGTTCACAATCATTCCACTGACCACAACTCAGCTGTCCCGACCAAAAGCTAGCTCAGCTGTAATGAGGAACAGCTATCATGTGATAGGTTTGTGGTTAGATATAAACACGAAGATAATGTACAGCAAATAGGAAATCCTTCGGGGCTTAATTGTGATATTAACAAATCGACAGCCCATCAACATGAGAGAAAAGGGACTGGTTCTTATTTCACTGCTTTTTCTTTACGCACAAGTACAAGGCGGGCTTCAAAGCAGACTTTTTCAGGTATAATTTTTGGAGCCCTTCTGAGTATATGCGGAGTTTTTATGAGTACTTCGAAGCAGGGGACTTAATTTTAATTGTCAATCTTACCATGCAGCCTTTTACATAATGCACGAACCTTTATATTTAGTTATTTCGCCAGTGCATGCTGAATTGCAAGGACGCTTATTAAGTCATGTTTTTCATGAAAATTGCAAGGACAATGTTTACAAGTGTGGCAGGTTGGCTCTTTTTCTTTTGGCAGCATTAACCTTATGTTTTTTGTTTGTTTATTATTTTGTGCCCGACAGGGTAAGAGTAATGGAATCAACACAGACCCAAAACCTGCCTTTACAGAGAAGTATTTCACCCAGATACTGGACCACTTCAACTTTAACAGTATGGGAAACGGGACCTATAGCCAACGCTATTTAATTACAGGTACAATCCACTCTTTCCATTCACCACCCTGTATAAACGTCACGACCCTGTATAACCTATACCTTTGTGTCCACTTAGATCAGTACTGGAAAAAGGGTTATGGACCCATCTTCTTCTACACGGGCAACGAAGGAGACATCTGGGAGTTTGCCCAGAACTCTGGATTTATTACAGAACTGGCAGCTGAGCAGGGTGCCCTAGTCATATTTGCTGAACATGTAAGGAGTCACATGATTCTTATGACCATCACATAACTTGGATAGTTTCTCAACAACATGCGGCTCCTCTAGCCAATCAGGAAGTCACTAGAGTTCATTGTAACATGATACTTATTTTTTGCCTTGATGTAACGATTGCCCAAAGAGATACTATGGCAAGTCCCTGCCTTTTGGCCAGGATTCCTTCAACATCCCTGAGGTTGGCCTGCTGACAGTGGAACAAGCCCTGGCAGACTATGCCGTCATGATCACTGAGCTGAAACAACAGCTAGGAGCCTCCGCCTGTCCTGTAATTGTGTTTGGTGGCAGGTACTAAAGAGCTTACATTCACACCATATGATACAACAGAAGCAAATGTTGTGGTAGCTTCAGTAAGTGGAGATGTGCAAACAATGGTTTTCAAGGTCAGATTTCAGCATCATACTCTTTTTGGAACAAGCCAGAATCAAAGTTTATCATAAGTGCTATATACCCGCTATTTATAGTTTTTCAATCTTCTTGCTAGACAATCATTCAAATGTAACATTCATTTAACATCATTCATAATTACACATTGTAAAATCGTCATCGTCATCATCATCATTGTTATTATTATAATAATAATAAAAATAATAATAATAATAAATAATTAACTGATAATTCTTATTTAGCCATTTTTCTCTCCCCTGTAGTTATGGAGGGATGCTGTCTGTCTACATGAGGCTGAGGTATCCTAACATTGTGGCTGGGGCTCTAGCAGCCAGTGCCCCCATCCTGTCTACAGCGGGCATGGTAGACCCAAGGCAGTTCTTCCAGGATGTTACGTCGGTAAATACATGTTTATGACTTAAGAGGATGCTAATGGTGACGGGAGCATCTTGGCAAACTGTGCCGAGTGCCTCTATTAACCTCCTAGATGTATATGATTTGAATTTTGTAGGATTTTGAGAGCTACTCTCCTGAATGTAGAGATGCTGTGAAAGAAGCCTTCCAAAAGCTCAAAGGCCTTACTGATCATCAAGGTAAGTCTTGGCAAACCGAATCAACAAAAAAATTATTCTTGCCTCTAAATATAAGGACCGGCAACCTATTTGAATAACCTCTGTGTAAGTGTTATGCTCTGAAGCATTGCTTACACTAATCTTTTGTTGAAATACCAGAACATCTTTGACTGTTTCTCCTCAAGACTACAGTCGTATCCAGTCGGAGTTTTCCTTGTGCAAGCCTCCCTCCTCCCCCGCTGACATCCACCAGCTCAATGGGCTGCTGAGGAATGCCTTCACCCTCATGGCCATGCTAGACTACCCCTACAGCACCCACTTCATGGGCAATATGCCCGCCAACCCGGTCAAGGTACTTTCCACTACACCTCTCGTTGCTCGTGGAGATCCACAAGGAGCTCTGTTGTCTCACATCCGGTTTGTGGGAGAATTAAGTGGCAACGTGTTTCCTCCAGGTAGCCTGTGACACCATGCTGAGAGGACCAGACCTGCTCCGTAACCTGAAAGACACTTCAGGTAAAGGGAAACAGTTGTCTTAGCCTGGCCATTGATATTTTAGCTTTTGTTACGATAAGTTTAACAAAACAATTAAAGAGCAACAATACAATAATCTGTTCATTGTTTACTTTTTTTAAATAAGCTGGGTTTTAGGAACATTTAATCACATTCTAATATTATGATGCATACCAGCAGCTTAATAGACCAACAATGTAAGGCTTTATCTGCAGTTATACATAGATGGCGGAAATGCTTCTTACTATTTGTTCCACAGTTAAATGCTCTTAATGATAATTTTAGTAGGCTGACCAGGGGGTGTGATTTATATTGTAATACATATCTGTGCACAACAGAGGCCACTCTTTCCCCATTATGTTTACATTTGACTGTCATTTTTTATACATTCGAAGCGTGTTGGCATGTGAGGTAAGCTAAATCCTGTTACTGGACTACTTTCTCAGGGATTGTATACAACTCCACGGGGGATCTGAAGTGCTTTGATCTCTACAGCCTCTATGTGGAGTGTGCTGACCCAACGGGATGTGGACTGGGCTTCAATAGTCTGGCCTGGGACTACCAGGTACACGTGGCACCAACAACTCTCATACACTATCAACCATGACAGTCCCAATTTTGCAGAGTGGGTCATTGTTCCAAGCTGTAGAGTGTATTATACTTTCTGATGTTTATGCGTGCAGGCGTGCACAGAGATTGAGATGTGCTTCGAAAGCAATGGCGTCACAGATATGTTCCCTCCCATGCCCTTCACGGAGAGCCAGAGAGAGCAGTACTGCGCAAAGCGCTGGGGAGTGATCCCCCGGCCTGGCTGGCTCAAAACTCAGTTCTGGGGGGATGGTAAGTTCTGGACGTGGTACCTTAAGATTGACTCGACGTTTTTTTCGTGTTTTGTGCCTCAATTACTGTATACCCACTTCAAATGATCTTAAATGCAATTGTCTATCATCAGCTCTCTCGACTGCCAGCAACATTATTTTCTCCAATGGAGATTTGGATCCATGGGCCAATGGAGGGGTAAGATATTACATTACAGAGTTGCTTGGAATAACTCTCAAATGTGTCTCACTCCTCTCAAATCGAATACTAAATTGATGTACTTCCTTTTGCCTAGGTAAGGAAGTCCTTAAGTTCATCGCTGATTGCCATCAATATATCTGAAGGAGCTCATCATCTGGACTTGAGGTTAGAGGCCTGTCGATACTACCATCCATACACGAGCCGTACTTCAATGACCTAATGGTTCATACACTTTATCATTATAATAATCTGATGTTTGTTGTGCTCTCCTTCCAGAGAGTCTAACGAGGCTGATCCCGTGTCAGTTGTTAAGGCCAGGAAGACTGAAGCCGACACTATAGCACAGTGGGTGAAGACGGAGAGATCAAGATCATGAGGAGTACAAGTGATTGTTTTTAAGAAATGTCGAGACGTTCGTTCAATAAAGTCTTTTAATTTTCACATTTTACAAAAGTAAAGCAGACTGAGTTCCAGAGGTCTTTGTAAACCAGGTGACGTCACCGTTACATTGTTGTGATTTATAGACATGATTAGTCAACTCGGGACCACACGGTGGACCCATTAGCTGAGCCCTTTAAAAAAGCATGTGCATGACCACATTCACAGGTGCCCCTAGCAACCAGGACCAAGGTCAGTGTCAAAATATTGGTGGTGAAACCCATCAAAGCCCCATTCCGACTGGGTTATACTGTAGTGGGCTGTGGACATGAGGTCTTTCAGATGTACGGCAGTGTTCAAAATGACAGGCTTTTTGTTTTATTGAATATTAAGGTCTTAAGCAAAGCTACAAAATCTCAGTTTCTGTAGATTATTCCTTGCAAATCCCAATAACCTTCACAGACGACATAATAATTCCAGTATCATTTACTATGGAATCCCAAAAGCTAACGGATATACTTTGGATATCAATTGCAATTTTTCCCCCATGAACTTGTATCAAAAGCTCTGAGAACAATTTTGAAAAATGGCTTTTGGGAAATGGCTTATTTTTAACATTCATAACGAGACCAATCATTAATATCTTGGGTTTGAGCACAGCCTTTCTTTGGTGGCATCATGCTGACTACATTGAGTATGAAGGAAGGGCAATTACAGTACAGAGAGCCCTTGCGGTAATATGCATACTCATGCAATCGAACCTTGAAGATTTATCAAAGACCTCTCAAATACATTGAAATATATATTGTTACCTCACTTTTCATCCCATGGAAAAAATACTTTGCACTATACGCACACACACACACACACACACACACACACACACCAATCATCTCAATTTCAATAACAAAACATCTATGAGGAACATGTCAAAAATAGGCTGATTTCAAAAAAAGTAAACCGTTGATAATGTTGCATGAAGCAACACAGAAGGCACACGTGAAACAATATCCAGAGGATGGAAACTGAATGAAAATGACAATCACACAATCGTTTGGGCAGTTTCAGAAGCTCAATAACCTCTTCAATAAAAAAAATGAAATCATTGCGGAGAAATGGTCACAACGCTTTGTAATTTACAGGAATGATAGTGAAACTACTATCAGCCTACTCAAGTTTTAAGCAAAATCCACAAAAACTCACTATATTAAAGATATGTCTATATAGTCACTATACCATCATGTACACTAAAAAACATTCAACGTTATATCAATGATAATAAGCAATTAAATTACTAAAGTATTACAATAAAATAACATTTATTTCAAACCTCTAATGCTATGACAACACAATGTCTAAACAGATAAAGTAACAACATTCAATTATAGCAGCAACCGGTAATCAAAGGCAGGGCGACTGAACGATGCTTGCTCCCCTCTCCCTGCTACACAAACGCTTCACAGTACTCAGACCACTTTGAGGCAGACACCACGATAGGACTGACGTCTTCCGCCGGGAGCGCGGGGACTTGAAATGTCTGCAGGGAACACGGGCGTTTAAAGCAGGAGGTTATAACCTCCAGGGTCCTTGCTCGGATGAGAATGGGCATCAGGAGGACAACCGGTGGATTTGTCTGATTAAGACACAGCTTGTGATTACGTCACAGTCAGCCCACTCCATTCGTTGGTGGTGCATGAAAACTACCCCAGCAAGTCAGCCTGCCCGCCTGCCTGAATGCTTAGGACTCCCATTTAATTATTTCCCTTGAGTAAAGACCGTCTTTATCCGCAGTCTCCTCAGACAGCCGGACAAATTAACAAAATAATGAGACTATGCCCTCATCTGACCCGGACTATTTTGTCCATGACTTTAACAATCTTTGATTCAACCCCACAACTTTAAAAAATAGACATTTGCTAGCTATGGATTTGAATGTGAGAAACCAACCCAGAACTTCAGTCACTTTGAATTGTAAAAGGAATATACAAATATTGGTGTTAGCCAAGCCCTGAGATGTGTGTATGAGTGTGTCTGTGACGGGCAAGAGAGACAGTCTGCTCCCTCTGTGTGTGTGTGTGTGTGTGTGTGTTTGTGTTTGTGTTACTCAGCTACGGTCCATATGGGCAGGGGGTGGGCCTCTGTGTTGAACACGTACTGGTCCAGGCTGATTAGGTTCGGGTCGTCAGAGAACAGCAGGTAGAAGTACTTGAGGGTTTCGCCCAGGAAGAAGCTCTCCATCTTGTCCCTGGGGCCAGTGTAGTCCGGGTCCCGCACGTTGTTGATGGAGGTGTAGCCTCCAGTGGACACCTGCCAGGAACGCACACACACACGCACGCACACGCACAAACACAAACACATATGGTGATAGGATCCAGTGCATAGGCCCACATCAACCCCATTCTCATCCGTTTGACTCTGTTGAACACATGCTTTATGTTTCTCCATATTCTTTGCCATGTGGCTAAATTGAAGGAGCTTAGTAAGGCTTAGCTTTACTCTCACCTTAGTATACTTGTTGAAGTTCTGCAGAATTTCCCAGCCCCAGTCCCTGTACTTGGTGTCATTGGTGAACCTGTACAGGTAGAATAGGCTTTCCACAGTCTCTGGTCGGAGGAGGTTGTGTCTGTCGGCCAGCTGTAACGGTAACACACAGGGGTGACAATCCTTCACAAGCCCAATTTTTTGTTAGTACAATGCTGACTGTATGAAATGTATTTGTTGAATATAAGACGTTTTATTGAGGTTTGTTTGGATTTGCTCGCGCGCCTCACCTTGACATCCACATCCCGGGTGCTGCCCTGGTGCATGTTGAAGTGAACAATCTCGGGGCTGAGGCCCGTCTCCATCTGGGCGTACATCTGGTAGCAGGTCTCCATTAGCTGCTTGGCCAGATCCATGTGATCCGCAGGGAGGCCATTGTGGGCCCCAAGGGCCAGGGTTCCTGGCAGAAAGCACACCAGGTGGTCCTGGAAAAACAATGCACGCACAGATGCACACGCATGCATGCAAAAACACACACACACACCCCCACCCCCAAGGGGCAGATGTGTTGGTTAAGTAATGCAACTCAAGCAGAGTGTACTATAGGCTTCACCACAACACTATGGCAATTCATTTCAATTGAATTCTCTATCTCATTAATTTCACCTTAATCTCATATTTTCTCCATTGACATTTTGAATCTATCAGCAACCTATGATTTTGTAGCTTTTGGCCAGAAGGGGGCTTTGAAGTGACATACGCCTCTCACTTGAAGGTAAAGGTGAATACAAATGTCAAACAGGAAAGGCCACTTGAAATTAGATTTCATTTTGTACAATGACAGCATTTGATTATTTCCAACTACGTGCAGTCCAGCCACTGCCCCCACATTTTTTAGTTGCCAACATGGAACTCATAGCTTAACCTTCTGAAACAAGGCTGACATAATAATAGAAAATATCATCTCCAAAGAGCCGTACAACAAAGCAGCTCATTGTACCCTTCCTCTCACTATGCACTGACCATTTTGGGACTGAACTGTCCGTGGGAAACCTCTCCAACAAACGTGAGTCCATTTGGAGAGGACTTCTGCAACATGTTCTTCTTTACCCCCTCCACAGCTTGTAGGTAGTCTTCCAGCAATCTGAGTTACACACACAGACACACACAGACACACACACACAGACACACACTATCAAGTAGGTAGTTATCAGAACTGTTGGGGGGAAAAAAACATGTGGTCTGTCTGAAGAATATAGAGCTTGTGTAAGGAAAGCCTAAAACCATCTGATTTGTCACAGAGGATCCTATTAATCCTATTTCAAATCTACCACAACTGAGTCGGGAAGGGTAGACTTCCAACATGAAAAGGAGCTTAATTCCAAACGCCCTCAAGCTGTGCACGGGTCTCAAAACCAAAAGCTGCATCCAACAGCATACAGATAAATGTTTCATGAGACCTAGTTGTGCATGAAGTTAAAGCAAATATCACCAGACAAGTTATGAATATTTCAGGCTTTTCTTTGGATGTGATCCTCCGTGGGCGGTTCATGCCATGCAGCCCGTCCGGCCAAGCAGGGTGCCGAGTCTGCGTCGCCACAGCGGGTGACGCATCAAGGGGAAGACTGCCGCCTGCTACAGGCCACTGATAAGCCCTTCTGCCTGGCTACGGTACTTAGTTCAAAGCCCAGACCAACAAGCCGGCACCAGTGACTACGAATGACAAGGTGAATTAAAATGTCAGACACGATGCTTGGCAGGTCCCCGAGTGAAGAGGACCCAGCCGGGGGAAGAGAGGAGCGGTAATAATAATAATAATAAAAAAAACACAACTGGGACTGACTCTGTCTCCTTCTTGCCGCCCTGGATCCACTGCTTCAGCAGGTACTCATAGTAGCTGTCCGCTCGGGCGCCCAGCGTGTAGACGCCCTGGTGGGTGAACTGCCCGCTGTTGGTGTTGATGAACATGGGCACCAGGCCGTCCAGCTTGCCCTCCAGCTTGTGGACCTGGCTCATCACCTCGCCCACCGCGGCCTGGGGGACCGAGAGGGGACAGTCGAGCAGGTTACACAGTGTTTCACGCTGACTTGTCTTTCGCCGGCATGCTTCGGAGGCGAACACAAAAGTGTGTATTAGACACCCCACCCCGCCTCTCAGGGAATGGTTCCTACCTGGTAGCGGGGTTCCTCCGTGAGGCGGGTGAGCTCTCGGAATTCCAGCTGGATGCTGGTGACCTCTGCCACCGTGCTGTCCGAAGTCCAGCGAGGCGGGTGGGCCGTGCCCTTCCCGATGTTCACGTCCGAGTAGGGGATCTTGGAAGGGGTGTTGAAGGCTGGCATCAACCTCGACCCGATATCTTTCTGCAAGACAAGGGACGAACACATCCGCAAAAGAAGGTCAGCGGGTGACTGTTTACTTCCACTGATTCGTAGCACAAATCGTTTCAATGAATGAATCCATATGAGCCGTAGGCAGGCCACAGCATAAGGAGAGGGGGAGGGAAGTGGGGCCATGACAGCTTGCTCTGTGTGTGTGTGCGTGAGTGTGAAGGAGCATGTGAGCGAGTGTGTGTGCGTGGGACTCACAGCCTTTTCAAAGAACAGTGTGTCTCCAGTCAGATGGTACGTGCTGAGGAGGCCTCCCAGGATACGGATGGTGCTCTCAAACAAGTTCACGTCCACGTTCTTGTTAAACGAGAGCTCCGTGGCAACCCAAGCCTTAGCTTCCTCAAACTCTGCACAGAATCAAAAACAAACAACAAAATGAAACTTCCAAAGCTACCCAGTTCCATGCAAACTCGTTTCAAGATGCTGCTCTAAAGAAGCTGCGTTGAGGCCGGCGACTCACCTGGTTTCAGGTCGAGTATCCACATGGTGTCCAGGGCATCGATCAGGGTCAGGCCCAGACCAAACCACTCCCCGTAGGACTTGGAGATGGGACGGAGCTCGTCGTGGCCCCAGGCAAAGTCTTTGTATCCCTTCCATGCATGCCTGAAAGCCTGTCTCACCGCCTCCAGTCTATTGGTCACTGAAACACACAGACACACCGAGGGGGCGAATTAAAGCATAATCTGCTATTACGGTCTATTTGAGGGCACAAACGTTTCTGCTTTGAGCAACGGATAGAACAAACATTTAAAACAACTACTACAACATGCAACTGTGTTGATGGCAAAGGCAGTAGAAAGTGGAAAGCGTGCATGCGAGGATGAGAGGATGAACGCGGCATACCCGATTGGCCAGGTGAATGATTCTCTTGATCAAAGGGTAAGATCTCCTTGCCTTCACCATCCTTGGTGTCGTCAGTAGCTTGGTCGGCATGGATCACAGCCCCACGCCAGCTGAGCAAAACACACACTTTTTATGTTCTTATTGTAGAGTTACAATTGCATTTCCAATAAGTTTGAGACATCTTTGCATACACATTATAGATACAACTATACCGGGCTAGCTAGCATATAGTGTTTTTAAATAGTTTATTAGCCCTGGTCTCACCTGATAAGTGACTCCTCTCCCTCTGCTTCAGCTTTTTTCCCTGCTTCTGGCAACTGGTTCGCGTGGCCCTGGGTCGCATTGCTCTTCTTCGGCTGTCTGTTCTGCAGGACGGGGGGTCCTCGCTTGTGAGGGGCTCTCCTATCTTTCTGAGGTGGGACACACAACAGCGGGAGAGACCAGGTCATTGTCGGTCTACAATGTTCCATAACCATAAAAGACATCCTGATACAAGAGGAAATGAACCAAAAGAAAATCTTCAGAATCGCACCAACCTCTGGGCCAGTCTCTAGCAGCACCGGTCTGTCCTGTTTGACTGGCTCAGCTAGCACTTTAGGTGCAAAAGGCCTCAGTCCACCGTCACCTGGCTGGTCTCTCTCCTCCTTAGCGCCGACGATTACAAGCCCTGAGCCCAGGCGACAGGGAAATCACTATCACATGGTTACTGTCCTCCCCCTTCTAAAGCACAAACATTTGCATTAGTGCAGCCTTACCTACGAGGCGTTCCGTAACATTTGGGTAGGCGGCCAGCCCACAGATCAACAACAGGACCAGGGTAAAGAGGATTACACTGCGCTGCAGCCTCGACAGCTGCTTCCATTTCTGCCCAGTTGAATAAAAGGAAGGAAATAAACATATAAACAAATAAACATAGCAAATTGCACAGAAATCAAGCCAAAATTACTTCCTTTAAGGTCACAGTTTGAAACAATAGAACAATGTGAGCACAGATTACTTTAACTGATATTTTGACATCACTTTCACATGGGGCACCATGCCCATTGACACATGCAATAATGTCATAGTCGCATACTACTCATCCACTAACAAAAAGCATTATTACAGTAATAAATAAACTAACAAGAGGAACAGATTATGGAGTATGTAGAAAAACGGACAGTTGAACAGACTTCTCCTTCTTCAATAACAGTGGCAGAAGTTTGGTGATTCCTTTAGTTCCTGTCTGAATAACTGACACTACTGTCTGGGATAACAAAAGTCTCAAGGACTCACAAAAACATCAACATGTTTTATTAGGAGGCCTACCATGAAAAGCTGTATATAGTAATTAATACATAACTACGTCTTATTAATGCTGACTTGGCTTAATTCATTCCTTAGTCCTTCCTAAAAGAAGCAGCAATGGCATTTCCAAGAGTTTTTTTTAAATATGATTGGGCAAAATGGGCAAGAACAGTTTAATTATTTTCCATTTACTTCTATAGTTAACAAAGGGTGAGTGGCACCCGTCAAGGTACACCAGGCTTACTGCTAATTTATTCTCTATAGTTGATTGGATGGTCGTGCTTATAGCCATCACTACACTAGACTACTAATAGTTAGTGAACGCCCAGACTGCAGCTGCAAAGACGAAAGGTAATGCAATGTGATCTTACCCTCCAGCAAGACTGCCTCCGCCACTGTTTACCGTTGCTGTAATTGCTGCTTCGTTGTCCAGCGACAGTTAAAGATATGAAATCCTTTCTTGGTGGGTCCATGTCTCCAAACTAGGCCACGGGGAATTCATAGACGGCACTGTAATGAGAGAAGAGAGCGCTTTGGCAATGGCATATGAAAGTCTTGGCTAATAGGTCTATGAATGACAGAAGCGTGTCAAATCAGGAAATGGTTGTGAGTGAACATTGTCTACAGTTGTAATAACGGAGTTAATATGATACATTCTAAGTCAATTGCAATAGTACTTAGTTGCAATGGTCTGTTTTAAGATTTCTGACACAAACATAAAATGCTAGGCAGATTCGAATTATTCCAATTAAAAAAGCATGTTCTATTACTTTGCAAGCGCAACAGCTGATGTGCCCGTCACACCGGGCAATGTTGATATGGTTGACTAAAGGACTTTTTTGTAATGCATGTCGTTTGTAGTACAAGTAGCCTACTGCCATTTCAAACCTACCTTTTACCCTACGATATTTCGTGGACGTCTGACTTCCCGTAAGTCCTGCAGGCTACGCGAGTCTATACCGCTTCAGACAGCAACTACAGACCGAGGCGTTACATGAGGCCTAGGGATTGAAGCGGCAAATAAGACAATTAATTTCTACAACTATCGGTTAAACTGATATTCATGCAAATTCAGGAAAAGCGTGCTTTGTGGTGTTTTAAAACACTTCATTAGCTACACACTCCAGCAACTTGTTTTCCATCGGCACTAGAATTCTCGCGCTCAATGTCTTCAGTATCAAACACGAAGAATCGGAATCAACAGCACGTAACATCCAATCGCTGATACATTGCATCCTCTATGATCCTTTCTTCATGTCGTCACCCACATCAACAATGACGAAATCTCCATCCCCCGTCCCTCATAATAAAGATCAGAAGGTTGCATTTATGACCAAAAGTGTCCGTCCACTTGTAGCAACAACGAAAGCTATTTATGCATTGAACCAATGACAGCCTGCTGGTGCGCTACTTGTAAACCTTAGAACAAATGTGTGATACATCACGTACCCAACAGCATCAACAATAGAAATACCAACTACGCTGTTGTACAATGGACACGGTTTTATATTTACATTACCAGCTTTTTCACACTGTGTCGGCGTAAAATGGAATATATGGGCATGCCAGTTCAATTTTACGAATAAATTCCACAACTTCAATGATGTTTGATTCATACAGCAGAGCGACAGTGCTTGTAAAGACAAACATATTATGTACAGCCACTTAGGCTAAGAAGTGTTTTCATGTTATTAAAAACAATCTCCAAAGCCTACAGTATACCCTTTCATTTATTGATGTGCAGCATCACCAGACACAACATTGAACAAATAATGACTCTCTTCAAGTAAAAACTGTGCATATTTTAAATCTGAACGAAATATAACTTAAAACAATTGCAAAACAACAAGAACAATATGTAGAACCAAAAGTATAGATGAGAAAGGGCCAACGGGAAATATTTTCAGTAGGGCTAAGGTCAAACAGCCATGCAGTATAGAATCAGCTTTTAGGAGTTCAACAAAATCTACAGCACACACCTCCAGTATTCCAACGAAACGTCCAGCTATCTAAGTTGCATCCAAGTAGAGGATGCAATTAGTTAAAAGCAAATGTATATCGTAGATGTTACATGTAAGTCCTTTCCTTTGATATTACAAAGACTTATCATGGATATGAATACGTTATGGAGAAGCAAAGAGTCCAATCACAGAGAAAATAATAAACTATGTCTCCAATTCGGGACACATTGTTTAGTTGCAGTATGATGAAGACTGCTCTGGGTCAAAACTTACCTGAATTATCATTGAAATGAAAACAAATCATTCACACCAACTACATAAATAAAGCAACACAACTGTTTCCACAATACAAATACGTGTAAACAAAATCTATAACATGAAGGCATCTTCAGAGCTTCAGTTTGAAAATATTCCCGGTCTAAAAGTAGACAAACCGTTTCTGTCTCTGTACGGTTAGCCTTTGTAGAGAGAACGGACATTTCATTGGGTAGGATCCTCGGCTTTGTCTGTGCATCGCTATGATGCCATGTCTTTGTCTGTCTTTTCCCGAGCGGCTGGTGTCCGGTTGTAAGGGACTCTGAACTCAGCAGTCACAGAAGAGAAAGCGAGAGAGCCGGTCTCTCCCCCCTAGCTGAAGCACACTGGCCCGATGGTGAATCCAAACTCCCCCGAGAGGTCACTGTTCCCAAACACTGCCAGGTCTCTCAAGGGGAGCATGAGAAGGTCTTCACTTTCAAACTGGAACACGGACTCTCTGGCCCCATTCAGCTCGTCATCGGGCTATCAACACACAGTACAGTATCATAAATAACACCGTTCATCATCACCAATAACATGATCGTCCTCCTCCTCCTGCTCCCACGAGCCCCCACCATCTCTATAACAACAATTACCATTGTCATAAGAACATACCACACAGTCGCGTAATTCCCCCAGGTAACTCTGTCTTTGTGTGTCTGCCAGGAATTTGACCTCCCTCTCCACGCTCCCCTGTTTGCTCCCTATCTGACAGGAGTAGCTGACATTTTGGGACACCACCCTGCTGTTCAACCTCAAGAACCTCATCTGCACCACATCTGCTCCTGGATAGTCAAACTTTGAGAGAACAACAACAACGGGACATGAATGTACCTTGCAGAATGACTAACTGTGTAAAGTTAGCTGTGAAAAATAGGTCTGAGGGAAAGGGAGGGTTAGAGTTAGGGTTCGGCTTACACTCACCTGAAAGCCCTCTTCCATAGTGCTCAACCAGTGGAATGTGTCATTTGTCCCAGAGTCCGTCGACCAAACTCTCCCGGGAACCTGTGTGTTTTGTTATGCGTGTTATTACATGTGTGTGTTAAGAGGCAATGCCTGATCTGATATTTGTATGAAGTAGTGTTACCTCAGGTGAGAGTGGGGGGAGACAGGTCTTTGGCACTGGTGTGAATTCACAGTGAACCAAGAGGCTATCCGCGGAACTGCCCTGATTGGGGTCAATATAGTACTGGCCTGGAAACATTTTTTTTTTCACATTTCAGGAACGGTTTCTTATTTTTTACACATTTTTTTTACCAATATAGAAAACATAGACTATAGTAAAATGTACAAATCATACATGTATTTTTCTTCATGTTAAACTATAATCTGCACTAACCACTGGTGAAATTGGGATGAGCAAACCAGAGCTCCAGGCAGGTGGTGGCTGGGTGCTCTTTAGTGCCATCTGGTGGATCTATGAACCAGCGCAGGTCTTGAAGTAGAGAGTCCAGGAGACTCTGGATGATGAAGTAATTGGGCTTGTCTGACAGGTACATGATGTCCTGCTCAGGAAGGAGGTAACCATTACAGCGTTTCATGTGAAGCACCGTGACAACTAATACATAACAAATCACATGAGATACACAATGGTTGTAACTAAGTTCATACATGTGTTTTCATGTGTGTGTGGCCTAACAGCCAACTTGCCTTCAGTTCTGTTAGAGTGAGCTTTAATGTGAAGGTCCCTGGGGGGCCAGGAGGGCCTGGGGGGCCCTGGATAAGATGAAGAGAGGAAGAAATATCTATTGTTTTACAATGAATAATAATGGATTTTATTGAAAAAGATAGTACGGTCATAGCATGAACGTGTTTTATTTAACAAATTTTTATACTCACAGGTAAGCCCCTCACTCCAGCGGGACCAGTTTTTCCAGCATAACCCTTTAAACCCTGTTTTTAAATAGTACATTTCTGTGAGTCCATATATCCTTTCATTTCACGTCAAGCGGTCATGACAAAGCAACATCATAGTGTTGGCAGGTGTGCTGAAGCTCACATACCTTTTGACCAAACAAACCCTACAGACAAAAACAAAACTAAAGTTATAGTAGCACGAAACATTATCCTCAGAGCTTCATCAACTGGGCTTTTTAAACATTGAGGCAAGTAGGAGGAGTTAACTTACAGGCAGTCCAGGTAGACCTGGTGTCCCCAACCCTCCAGGAAGACCAATATCTCCCTGAAACAAAGACAAGCAACACCATGTGGCATACTTCCATCATAAGATCATGATAGGAACAGCTAGTATCGCTAGGGGAGACATACCTGTTCTCCTTTTGGACCTGCTTTCCCTGGTTGTCCACCAGGCCCTGTTATGCCCTGAAAGAGTAACGAATATAAAGGGGTTTGAGCATAAAACAATTATGGAGTTTTATCACTGAACAGGCTAGGCACACGATTGATATCTGCTGCCACCCAGATTACCTTTAACCCTTCACTCCCAACAGGACCTGGTGGGCCTGCGCTTCCATCCTCCCCCTACAAATTCAGTAAAAGGGTCACTGACATCTTCCTGTGTACAGTACAGAGAAGACTCATATAAGTTTGTGTTAGGGCCCTACCTTCAAGCCTTCTTTTCCCATGTCCCCCTTTTCTGCTTGTACACCAGCTGCCCCCTTTAAAGAGAGGGAAGGTAGAGAAAGAGAGAGAGAGTAAATGCATGGGTGAGTTTTTAAGACACATGTGTTTTGCTCTCACGGCTGTTATCCTGCCTTGCCAAGACAGTACGGCACATTTTACCTTGTAGCAGCAGATGAGACGCTGTCTAAAAGTAAACTCACATAAGAGCCTCGTCTCCCTGGAGGGCCAATTGAACCAGGTTCCCCCCTCTTTCCCTGTGAGACAGAAAAAAAAGTCTTGATTAAATGTGAGAGTCCTTTGACCTTCGATGTCTCACAGAAGAATAAAGATCGAGTGCAGTGCCAATAATGGCAGAGCACATTGGGCCAGATTTATATACAGTCAACCGCACGGAGCCCTGACCTTTTCACCTCTCGCTCCTCTTAAGCCTCTATTCCCAGCTTTTCCTCTTTTACCCTGGCGGAGCAACATAATTAGATTTAGCAATCAAATCAAGGTTCAAATCCGTTCAATCCAAAGTGCCGTAAGGGCAGACGAGAACAAACAGCCAGGCGATCCCCTACCCTCCGTCCTGTGGGTCCGTCCTCTCCAGGTTTTCCAGTCGGTGCATCATTCCCCTGAAACACACGTTGGTGGGGTCAACATCGTATAAACAGCCAAGACCTTGAGTCGAACGTTAACAAAGAGGCTGAACAGGGATAGGGGCATAAAACCACTCAGATAAAGGGATGTAAAAACCTGACCTTTTGACCTTTCTGTCCTGGTTTGCCCTCAGGCCCAGGTGCACCTTTCCGCCCCTGAAGAGGACAGACACAGAATGCTTTTCTATACACTAGACATGTTATTTACTGTACAAACAGCATACAGCACTAGATATTGTATGCGTGTAGTGGTGTGTGATGTGGCATAATGAGAGGTGGCACTGACCGGAGGTCCTGGAGGGCCAGAGGTCCCCTGAGGACCCATCTCCCCCTGTAGTCCCTAAGGGAAGGAAACCCACTATCATTTGCTGCTTCAGGAGACACCTCATTATAGAACAATTAATGAGGCCACAGCAAAGCAGCACCAACAATTCCGATGACCACACAGTCTGGCCCAATACAATGGAATAGGCTGTTTCGTGTCCAAAGCCAATTTGAGCACATTATTTAGTGATGGTGATGGATAGATTTAGGGTGTTAATGTTAGAGCGCGTCTGATCTAGGATTACCTCTGGTCCTGAAGGTGCCTTGGGTCCTCTGATGCCTGGCAGACCATCTGGACCCTGGAAACAACATGCTCAGCCATTAGTGTGAACCCTACTAAACACACTAGTTACTAGTTACATTACTATTTGTAGTAACTGTTGCTCCAACACCACCAGAGACAGTGGGCTATGGTGAGATATTGTAGTCATGCTTACTTGCTCCCCTGGTTCTCCTTTCTCCCCGGGCTCCCCGCTGGCTCCCACGAGTCCATGGAAGCCCTTTGGACCGATCTCACCCACTATGCCCATGCCCCCTTTAGAACCCTGGGATAAAATAAAACAAGATTCTCAAACACATCGTATTTTCACATCATTTGCATTTACTATTGTTACATACTGTAGACATTGTATGGCAGCTTTAATTTACGTTAACTGGGACATCTAAATTCCACTATATTGGTTTGTGCATGCTATGTTTTCATGGAATTAGAACTACAGACTCACCTCTGGTCCAGGATTTCTCATGTCACCTCTCATCCCTCTGTCCCCTACCACTCCCTGTCAAAAAAAGAAATAGCTCAATCTACCCAAGATTTTTCCACAGTGGTTAGTTCTGGGCGTTTTCTACTGCAATAAGGAATACCTTAGGGCCAGGGGCTCCAGTGATACCATCAACACCAACGGTACCCTGTTCTCCCTGTAATATTAACGAGACAAAATAATTTTCATAATTTTCCTTCATCCTCAACATGGCCCTCATCACCACAATCATTATCATCAGTTTCATAAATGAACGAATAGATTACATAGGGAGAAATAGTATCATACCTTTTGACCTGATGTGCCATCAGCTCCGAGCATTCCACGAAGACCTGGAAGACCCTGGGAATTGGGAAAAAGGTTGGAACATCTCCATCCTTGTCATTTAAACTTCCTTGCATGACCAATGCATTTTTTTTTACTTTGAAATACACGTTATATGTCCTAACCTCCAGTCCCAGCAAGCCTGATGGACCAAGCTCCCCCATCAACCCAGCCTGACCCTGTGAAAAGAGACACAGGACCACTGTCACACTATACACTGTTCATACGGAGTACGATACATAAGGATATAATGTACAGTACGATGACTTCCTGGTTAACTCACAGTCTGTCCTATGTAGCCCTTCTCTCCTTTCAGTCCTCTTGGTCCATTGATGCCCGGGACTCCGAGAGCACCCTCTGACCCAGAGAATCCCAGAGGCCCTACATCCCCCTGGAAGCCACACACAAGTTTGAATACAATTACATTTGTCATTTTTTATTTTTACTGTTTGGAAGTATAAATATATAAATACATTTGTTTGAAAAATAAAACATCTGTACAGTTCCTGTACCTTTGGTCCATAGAGACCAACAGTGCCCATACCACCAGACTCTCCCATTTCCCCCTGCAAAAGGCAACCACAGAACAGCATGATTCCAAAAACCAAAAGAGGCAATGCAGCCTGTGACTAAAGAAGAGCTTGGTAGAGAGGGTAATACAGCCGACCTCTTTGCCTCTTGGCCCAGGCTCCCCTTGCACCCCCTGGGAACCCTGTGTCCCTGTCTCGCCTCTCAGTCCTTCTGGGCCTGGTCTTCCAAAGGGACCAGGAGCACCCTGTCTTACAGCCAAGGAGTTCCCAAGTCAGAGGGTGAAAACACAGAAAACAATAACGTAATCGCTTGGAAACGTTTGAGTGACACAGACCTGTTCTCCTTTGGATCCTGGGGGGCCCTCCTCACCAACAGGACCAGGGAGACCCTACAAGTCATCACCATAGAGACCACGATAAAACTCAGACCAGACAGTATATCACGGTCAACATAATTATGATAGGCTTGTGTTTAGAACAGTACTAACTTGTTGTCCATCTAGTCCAGGTGGACCAACATCCCCAGCAGGCCCTTGTGATCCCTATAACAAATAGACGAGCAACACAAATACAAGCAACTGAAATATAATTTTTATTTTGTCGAAAAGCAGCACTTATTCTGAGGGAATGGATTGTACCTGTTCCCCTTTCTGTCCAACCAATCCTATAGCTCCATCCATTCCATTAGTGCCCTGGTACATAAAAACATAATGTACATTCAACTAATTGGTCAATATATTAGATTAGATAAAAATCGCAATGTTAAATATAATCCTGAACCTATAATCTTGAAATGGAGTTTTATGAAACAGATTGGTCAGTTGAACGAGGAGAACGGTGAAAAGTACCCACTCACTGGAAACCCTCTGGGCCCTTCCGGCCCTTGTGGCCCTGGAGGCCCCTGGCTCCCTGGGGGGCCAGTATTCCCTGTGCTGCCCTCTGGACCTGGCGGACCTGGAGGGCCCTGAATCCGTTTATAATGTAGGCTAGTTGACTTTATCACAAGAGAAAACAAAACATAACGTACGCCAACAATCTATTGGACACTAGAAGGACAACTATAACTCACAGGTAATCCCTGTAAACCTTTGGGTCCGTCCTCTCCTTGACGACCCTGAGGAAAATGTCAAATTACCTTCTAATTACAGAGAAGTGTCACCTTCTGGAGGTAAAAACACGTACGGTGAGGTTTTGAGGACCTTTGGTGACCTAACCTGTGGTCCTGGTGGGCCTCGCTCCCCATATTGTCCCTGCAAACCCTGGGAGACATATATCACATAGTTTATACGTTATACCATGATACTAAACACATACAGTTTTAACCAAGTCAGCTATAAGCTACAGGGTTATATACACATTCTCAGCCTGCATATACTTACAGGACGTCCGCTCAGTCCTTGTACACCAGTAAGACCTCGAACACCGGCCTCCCCCTTTAATGACAGAGACAAGATGCACAGAAAACCAATATCATTACAGTATAGGCCTAATAATAATAATAATAATAATATTAATAATACATGGGATTTATTATTATCATTATTATTATTATCGATATCAATATTATTATTATTATTATTATTATTATTAATAATAATAATAATAATGACATCGATAATAATAAATGGGATTTACATTTTCTAGTAACTCAAGGACACTGTATAGAGGGAACAAACTGGGAGTAAACAAGTATGTATGATGTTGATATGGCATTTGACATATGAAAAAATTAATTATATCATAGCCATCCGTTGAAGTTATCTCACCCTCTCTCCTATAAGACCTGCAATCCCAATTAATCCCAAAGGTCCTGGGAAGCCCTGTGGAAAGAACGGACGTTTCAAAAAAGCAAAACATTGATGCTGACACCAACAAGCAGTAGAGTTCTTTCTAGCAAGACTCCCCTGGGGATTTCAAAGTCAAAAATTAATTTAGAAATGGCCAAGAATGCAGTCTCATAGTGGGGTTATAAAAACATTTTTCAAAACACATTTGATCCACTTTGGGAAATCTGCTGAGCAGTGAACCCTCTGTCCTGACCCCGTCAGATTAGCTGAGGTGACACTTACATACATGCCCACCGGCCCCTGAAGGCCATCAGCTCCAGGTTTGCCTGTGAGGCCCTGTCAACGAAAGGTAAAACGAGGTTGTTCACACCCTGATTGTTTACTACATATATCTGTGACGGTGAAGCCATCCATGCAGGTTGTGAGGCATACCCACCGTCTCACCAGGTGGTCCAGGGGTGCCATATTGGCCTGGATTTCCTGGGGGCCCCTGTTCAAGTGTGATGAAATACATACACATTATAAGGGTTCATAATCAGGACTGGAAATAGGGAAATAGAGTATGGATATAAAGGTAATGGTCTAAATAGCTCAAATTTGCACTATATTAAAAAAGACATTCAATGCAAAATAATGGTACTGTAAATCTAGCACTCTGTGAATTGTTAGGCAAGTGGTCCAGTGTGAAAAGATATTTGGATGCCTTTCTTTGCCTGGTAAAAGAAGCACAACGTAAGTAACCCTTTTGCATTTGTGGAACATACCTGTAAGCCTTTAGGACCTGCGTGGCCTGCTTCACCTACTACACCAGGAAACCCCTTCACAGAACCAAAACAAAACGGTTCAGCTGACAATCACATTCATATATGCCAAAGCCTTTACTGTTCCACACGCAGCAGACGTCTGAATCCAGAAGAAACTGTCTCGCGGGACTGCTCCCTCGGGTTGTGTTGGACCCGGCAAACAGTTTATGGGGGACCTGTGGTGTCTTGATTGTCACGCTGACATTTACAGGCCAGCATAAAACAGAGGGCTCTGGTCGCACAGACCAAACTGTCACAAAGATCCATTATGCCTGCACCCCCCCCCCCCCCCCACACACACACACACACACACTTGTGTACTGAAGCAGAGTGTACGATGGATTCTTGTAATCTATTTAATGTAAGAGATGTGTGTTTGGTCCTCATCCAGTTCCAAGCTGATTGTTTAATAGTAACTTACTCTGTCTCCTTTACTCCCCAGAATGTCAGATGAACCACGAACCCCCTGTCAATCAAAGCACACACCACCACACCTATCGGTACAATAGTGTTTCATTTATATGTTTCTAATAAATCTATTTGAAAACGTTACACAAGGAATCATCAGCACAGTGGAGTATATTAATGAAAAGTTATAAAATGGGAACCTGTGTACCAGGCTTTCCTTCTGCTCCCTCAATCCCAATCTGGCCTCTAAAACCCTGCAGCAAAACACACAGGCACAAACATGTCTGGCACAAATCCAGACGCCAAATCGGAGCCAGTGGGGTTTTTATACTGACATGAGAGTGACGGGTCTCGTTCTTACCGGCAGCCCAGGCAGACCAAAAAGACCAGGCTGCCCTGTGCGGCCCTAGAAAATAAAACAAAATCGAAACATTACTGAGGAACGGGATAAAAGAGGAGTTGGACCACATCAGTTGGTCGTCTGAATGGCATAGGACCTTTCCTACAAAGACAGTTACCCTCGCTCCTTTGGGTCCTGACTTCCCAGGCCGTCCATTGGCCCCTCTACTGCCCTACGGCGTAAACAAACAGTGGCATTCAACAACAGGGTTATGGGCATGAACACAGACCCAGCTATACTGCAGGTTGAAACTGCAGGTTTGGTAATTGGTTCACAGACAGGAAGCAAACGCCGCTGACCTTAGGGCCCTCTTTTCCCACCAGCCCTTGGAGTCCAGCCTCTCCCTCCTCGCCCTGGGAAAGAAGCAATGGATCAGACATGATAGTGTGGGGCCTTTCACGTTCCGCCAGTGTCTGAGAGGATCATTCCCATCGCCAACCTCCACGGTGGAAATGCAGACAGCCACATACCGCTCTGCCGCTGGGCCCAGTTTGACCTCTTAACCCGGGGAGACCCACGAAGCCAGTCGCACCCCTCTCTCCCTGTGGTCCTTGGATCCCTGAAGCCCCAGGAGGTCCCTGGTGAAAGATGGCAGTATGAGCACGTGGACAGGCGTCCCCACAGAGAATGCATGCATCACAAGTCCATAAGGTCTTACAGCGTCTCCTTTGAGCCCGGCTTCTCCTTTGTCTCCGTCGGGTCCTCTGACGCCCTACACACACACACACACACACACACACACACACACACACACACACACACACACACACACACACACACACACACACACACACACACACACACACACACACACACACACACACGAGAGGATAGCATCGGAACTACGCCGTAGCGTCGCTCTCCTCATGTATAACGAGAAGCAGAAGAATATATCTTACTGTGCCACCTGGAAACCCTTTGAGACCTGGAATTCCAGCCATCCCCTGAAAAAGGCAAGGAGCATGTTTGAAAAGGAAAAGTGGTGAGCGATACTGAGATATGGATCCTTGTAATATTCCACAGATGGACGTTGTCTGTAGCGCCGCTTTCATCTGATTACAAGCCTTTGGTTTTCTGCGGGGAGAGGTAAGGTTGGGACAATGTCTGTGCGCTATGACCATACTAGGGTCACCTCCTGCAGGGAAACCCCTAGAAAGCTGAATGGCATTTGTAGGTTTCCAGAAGGTGTTTTCCGTTTTGCATGTTATTGGGCTAGTGCCCAATAGAAATCTGTGAGAATGATGATTGGAATAGCAGCTGGCAGAGCAGTGCAATGGGTGAAAAGTCAAGCTCTCCGTATTTCTGTTTGCTACGTAAAGCTAGAGTAGCCAGCTCAGATGGAAGCCACATGGAGATTTTGTGGCTTTCTACTTTCTCCCTTTAATGCTGCACTGGGGTCATAATTCACACAACTAAGCTGTCAACTGAACTATACATGGCCACAATAAACTCCTGGAAATAGTGTACGGTTTATGTACAGAAACATAAGGTACATCAAACTAATCATACTAGCTTGAATGTCGATATTACATTTTTTTACAGTAGTGTCCCAGTTGAAGTTAAGATGTAGGGGATTATTAACCCAGAAAGCAATTACCATTGGGCCTTCGATGCCAGTCGTCCCTCTGGGTCCCACCTGCCCCATTTCACCCTAGAAAACAATCAGTTAGCACTACAAATGTAAAGAGTGTATTGTTAAAGCTGAGTGTAGCTTTGCTCTTGTATCAATGCACACGTGAAACAAAAGGACTCGAGGCGCTAGAAAAGTCTGAACACACACCGTGTCACCTTTCGCACCAGGAGGTCCATCAATCCCCGAGTGCCCCTGAGAAAACAGACCAATAAAACAATCACAAAACGACTCACACCTTAACGCAGGGGCGCTGACTACGTATTTTTCCAAAGCAATCATCCCCCCAAGAGATGATTTCATACATTGCAATCATGAAATGGAAATGGATCTTTGTGAAGTCACCTGGCCCCGGCAAGTGTTCTCCTATATAAAGTCCAGATGGTGGCCATTTAAAAAAGGTAGCCATTGACCCAACTCTCCCCACTAACAAGCCCAAAGGGACAAACCTATTGTCTGCCCAGCAGAGGCAAATAATACTCTTGGACTGGACCGTGCCAAACATTACACAGACAGAGGTTTGTAAATTCTAAGACCATATACATTCATAAAGCACTGTACGTTACTCGATGTTGTGCTTAACTCCTTGTCTGCTTTAAATCTAGCAGTGCAATGTTCTTACCGGGGGTCCTCGAATACCAGGAAGACCTGTTTCTCCAACCAACCCTGGGGGACCCTAGATGTGGACCAATAAAGAGGAATAAGCTGGGGTGTCTTTGTGATCATTTTGATATTTGTTTCGTTCCGCTAACGAGACGACAGGTACGTACTAAAGGTCCTTTACGTCCGCGGGGGCCGGCTGGCCCTGGCTCTCCCTGTGAGGAGGAACACGGTCAAACACAAGAGCGCTTCATTGTCATGAGTCCTCGCGTGTGTCATGTTCTGCCTGTGATAGGGTGTGTGTGAACCCACCTCTGAGCCGTTCACCCCCTGTGCTCCTATCATCCCCGTGGCCCCCGCCACACCCTGCAGGGAGACACAGATATCAATATAAAAATAAATGTCGCTTAACTATAACTAAGAGGATGGATCTGATATTTGGTATCCATCCTTGATCTAAATTGTATCTACAGCATGTTTGCCATTGTTTGAAGGACAATTGATGGATACAAAATATCTACCCCTTTGGATGCTTGAATAAAGTAGTGTACTCACCACTGGTCCTAGTGGACCAGTAACCCCATCATAGCCAGGGTCACCCTGTTAACAACAGGCAGGATGTAATCAAATGCCCTATTTGATTATAAAAACTGGATTCACTGGCGAAAAGAATGCATTTTACCTGAGGTCCTGGTAGTCCCACAAGCCCAGGAGCGCCTCTTGCACCAAGTGGTCCCTAAAAATAAACAAAATGTGCTATTATCACACGATAATTATCAACAACTTGAGTGGATTTAAAACAGCTTGTGCGACAGGGTCACATGAATTGCTTCTAAATCCCTGTTACAATAGGAGGTGCTAGAGGTCAGGTCACACTCACAGGTGGACCCACAGGTCCTGGCTCCCCTGGCTCCCCTTTAGAACCCTGAGGGATTGTATAAATCAAATAAAAAAAGGACTAAGGGTCACACATATTATCAAAGTACAAAGCGCAAAGGACCAAGTTGGATTTGGGATGACGCTGTACATGTTTCCCATCACTAGGGGGCAGTGAGACTTCAGAGTATACAGCCCTCTGAAGGAGGAACAAACTCTCAAGGAGGCACAGTGGGCCTTCTATTTTTAGGAAAATAGGATTGTAAAATGGTCAAATCTACTTGGGTATAAATATTTGTACTGGCCTTCTCTCCCGGTATCCCTCTCTCTCCACAGGGGCCGGGCGCCCCAGCGAAACCCTGCAGTTCACGGCGCAAAGAGACACAAGAGACAAACAATCCGATTGTACGGTAGTCTTTCACTTCAGCCAACTATGGAGTATAACTTTGAAGTTAACCTATCTATTTTTACCTCATCTCCTCTCTCCCCTGGAGGGAAGGATTCCCCTTTATATCCTTTAGGACCCTGAAACAGAGCAAATCAATGTTACAGTACTGGACATCAATCAAAGAAAAAACCTTTCAAATGGCTGATGCCGTAGGAACATATTGGGCCTCACCTGAAGGCCAGGTATTCCGGGAGAACCAGGCTGTCCGTCCACAGCGTGGCTGCCGTCCCGGCCAGACTTCCCTGCCCGTCCTTGGACGCCCTTGGGCCCATGATTGCCCTGGTGCGCCCATTAGGACACATAGGGTTCAGAAGGTTTACTATGTGTGCATGTTTGTGTAGAATGCTAGTCCTTTATGTGTTTCATGCTACTTTTATGTACCATGTCCCCCCTGTATCCTGGTATTCCCCGATGGCCAGGATCTCCAGGAATCCCCTGCATTAAACAGAAAAGCCACCATAAAAACAGATAATTCCAAGCTTATGGCAAGGGATTACGATAATACATAGAACTCACCGGTGGGCCAGGCTTGCCCATTTCCCCGATAGGTCCAGCAGCACCTGGCTCCATCTAGAGATTTAACAAAAAAGGTCCGTCCTTTCCTTTGGAGATACATGCGGCTCTAATTGACTGCTTTAGGCTTGAAAACGATACCCAACTACGATATTGTACTTACAGGCCAGCCCGCTCGCAATAAATGGAAGAATGTTGATCTCTGCAAGGAAAGCAGATGTTAGTGACAAAATGCCCTGAGAAATGACAACTGACTCGTGACTTACAAGTGACAAATGATCACAAGTAAGTTATTTGAGAGAAAAAAGTGCAACAACTTGCATTCAATGGCTGTTCTGACAGGCTACGACTCGGTCATTTATTCCCAGGCACACTGCTTGTCACAGAGCTCTAAAACGTATCCGTCACTAAGAATTACCTCCAGCTCCTTTCGCCACTGCCAGCACGGGTAGAACGCGCTGACGTTCGCTCAGGGTCAACCCTCACGCTTAATTTACTTTAACACGTCGACGCAGCGTGGGCCGTTGCCAAGGGACACAGGCCGTGGGCAAAGTGCGGAGAGCCCCATGCCGAGGCCCTCTCTCTCCGCTCCGAGGGCCCGTAAGGGACGAGGCACAGAGCGGGCTGTGACTGCCCGCTGTGCGCTTGGGGAAGTGGTGGCCTCAGAATTACAGAGCAAAACACACAGGAGCTTCTAGGGTTTATTAAACCACCCAGCTCTGCTCGGGGTAATATTTGTCTTGGCCCGGGGCGACGCTTCTGCCTCAGGCCCCGGTGAAGATGAAGCTGGGACAAGTCTGAGAAGCACGGACCTCCCTTAAACCTGGGCCGGGTCTCCACAGGCCCCAGAGAAGCCAGAGGCCGGATGGGAGTTAATAGGCTGTCAGAGCTGCCAGTGTGCTCCGCGCTGCAAGACAACAGTGAGGCCATTCACAGCCAGCTGATTGGAGAGGGACTACGCACAGGACCTGATCCTGGCACCATTCAAGGGGGGGGGGTTTCACTTAAAGTGCTCCGTAGATTAACCAGGCATCTTCACTGTTCATCATAGCGCAGAGTCCTGCTCCAGTCCATCCAAGTTTTCGGTCCAAACTCAGTTCCAAACCACTTGGAGAGCATTAGTCACTCTGACTTGGAATAGAAGTGCTCCTCTGGCCAAGAGGTCACCAAGGAGCTCGGAAATCTATAAAAGCCTTCGCAGTGTTTACACTGACATAACTTATGGGACACAGCCAATTGGATAATATCATTTAAACCGCAATGCCACTGTGTCATTACATTACTGGTTGAGCAAACATTCCAAAATAAGATATTTATCAGAGATATAAATTGTCAAAGATCTAGTGTATAAAACATGAGTGTAGGAAACGTATCTATTTCAGCAGCTGTCCTCTCTTGAAATTGTATCTACATACCATAACAGCGTTGTGAGTGATAAGAATATTATGTTTTCTTATTCAAAACAATATTTTTTTTATGCCAAGGTTTTTCCTCATTGTTCATTTTTGGCCCATATGGTAGTAATTGGAACATTGCAAAAATCAACTTCAATCAAAAAGACAGATGGCATATCATTCTTTAAGATAAATAAAACAACTTGGACTCATACATGGAGGCTTAGGGGTGTATACAACACTTGAAATATAAGCCCCCGAGCTGTCAGTTAGAAAGATTCAGTGCAAACAGATTACAATACGCAAAAGCATTCCACTATAGAGTGCACCATTTTCACACAGCATATAGATAGCGTTGTCATTCTAAAATTAAACAACTTTGGTTTATTTAGGATCAAATATTTGTTTCCATTACACAGACATATCAGTGTCATTGTATGTCAGTGAATCACACCAGTCTCACACAAATTTAGTATTTGAGGTTTGCGACTGTTTTCAATTACGGCAGCCTAACTGGGGTTGAGGGCTGTGGCATGAAGTCAGGGGCACATTTGTACTCAGAAATAGTCTGACAAGGAGCCTGGTCAGAACACTGCTCCTGCCAGGCCCGTTGCTTTCCGAGCCGGCTCAGTAAGAGGAGATGGACCATGACCCTGACGCACATCCCAGAGCACCGTGCCACGGTGAGCTGGGACACAAGCTCCTCTTTTGACCATGGAACCTAGCCTTACAACACAGCCTCATACACTGCGGAGCAGGCAGTGCTCGGTGTGTAGGGTGTTGGTCTCTGGTTCCTACCCGGAAAGCAGCCCAGTCGTCCTCCGTGTTCCTCCATAAGTAGAAACTGGGCAGTCCTGGAGGTCCTGGGGGGCCTGGGTGCCCTCTGCTGCCATCCTGACCTGGCCCACCCTGGGAGCCCTAGGGAGGCAAAGGAATGTCAACAAAGAAAAGTAGATCAAAACAAAACGTTGTTACAGAAATCACATATTAGAGGCTTAGCTACAACGACTCATTCAAGTCAATTAAAAAGGAGAAAGGTGCTTCTTACCTTATCACCTTTGAATCCAGCAAGGCCCCGTCTGCCGAGACATCCCTACGGAAAGGCACAGTTTCACATTGGGCAAACCTTGGCAGAACCTCCAGAGACCTCAGTCAAAGCAATATGTTTAATCATCTAATATAGTGAAAGGTCACTGTGGTTTCCATGGGGCTATTGTAATGCCACCGCCTTTCTGAATGTTTCTATTCCGCTCTGTCATTTTGCAGGTTGTCTGTTAAACTGTGTCAGCCCTCGTTACGTGGGTGTTTCTACCACAGTGTTTGTAAAGCATCAATGTAACCAATACTTAAGACCAAAATATAGACGAATTAAAGAGAAGTGGTCTGGCTTATTACATATGATGCAGTGGGAACCATTTTGGATTATAACGAGAGACAGTCGTATGTGGATGATTTATTCACTAGCATCGGCGACAAAGGCGTGTCTGTGCGATGCTTACTCGCTTTCCCCACACTCCGCTGGGTCCCGGAGGGCCTCTTACGAGCCGGTACATCCTTCTGTCAGACCCAACGATGACATCCCCCTCACTGGGTCTGTTTCCGGTCTGTCTGTCCGTGTGGTGGAGGTCAGCATTTGGGATACCCTCACTGCTGCCTTTGCTTTTGTCACCCACTTTGTCGGGAGGAAAAGTTTGTTCCTGTACACCAGGCAGAGGGAGCAGGTTCTCCTCCATAAGCACACCTAGATCAGGCTGAGATGGCTCCTCCAGATCCGAGGTTTGGGAGTCCAAATCAATGATTCCGTGCCAGACTGATTCTGGCCTGTCTCCCGGGCTAGGGGTGTATCTCTTTATGGGGATGCTCTCATCCATCGTTTGGACCATGGGAGAGAATCTGCTGCTGGGGTGTCTGTCCTCCTTGTAGTGTGTTTCATCAACAACCTCAAACACTTTGCCGCTTTGGGAAACCTCTGCACTATGAGCAACGACATAGCTTCTGGCAGGATGTGAGGGTTTCTAAAAACAAGAAAGGGGAAAATTACTATTTTAAACAAATTAAAGCTATTGTGGGTAGTAATCTCTAGAAGTTGATTTTGGCGACCCCTACCGTTTGCAAGGTGCAATTATTTTCCCTAACCGTCGCAAAAAAGATATGCAGGATGCTCTCAGTCACTGCATATCGCTAGCAAGATCAACAACTACATTCTAAGTATGGGCATCGCTTCCTGATTTAGTGATGCACTTCCTTGTGCCACAAAGCAATTCGTCACAGTTGAGACTTTGAGACCACTGATCTGAACCACGATTTCTGCATTCTCCCATAGACATTATAATGTACAATCAGAAGAAATGTATTGATAATCTGTCAATACAAAAGTTGCCTATAGTTGCTCTAAAGCCAAGCAATTTGGTTATCCTTACTTTGGAAAGGAA
Organism: Galaxias olidus; assembly: GCA_026901105.3. NCBI lineage: Eukaryota > Metazoa > Chordata > Actinopteri > Galaxiiformes > Galaxiidae > Galaxias > Galaxias olidus. The sequence goes on from JAPMUY010006216.1 coordinate 221,218, forward strand.
TGTGAAGGTAAACTAATAAAATAAAAACATAATTTTGTGTTATTCTAAACACCTTTTCTAAATGTGTACAGGAATTGGTACTACAAAGGTAGGTCAATAAGTCTGGAGCCTATAGAGTTAAAGGAAAAAAACGGACAACATTTGAGAACAATAACTGTGCCCATGTGATTGGCAGGATGAAAGATGGGTGTAAGTATTCAGTCCTCCCCATTGGCCAGTGGACATGGTTCCTTTATTTAGTGCATGCTGACAGTGTTACTGCCTCTGTCCAACCATCGCACAGCCACTTGATCTTTCTGCACCTGAAGCCATTTGTTGAGCTTATCTATCAAAGGAGCTCATAAAAGTTGTGGGTAAAAAGACAGAACAAAAACTACTGTACTGATGGAAGACCAGCAACAAGGCAACTCTTTCAGATAGTGCTACTTTATTCAACAGTTGTCGGTGAAGGTGAGAAATAAGAACCTAATTTGTCCGACAAACACCCTTTATTCCTCTTTTAGAGTTTTTCACTACTTTTGAAGCTTCACAGACTTATCACATGGGAACAAACAAATAAAAAAAACGTATTAGAACATAAAAGGCTAATATAATACTAATGTACTGAATAAAAGATTGTCTAGACACTGTCATTTACGTTAGTATTCACGTTGGCTTTTTCTGCAGGCATGCATACGTCATGCACGCTGACCTGAGCACTTCTCTGGAGTCAGGGCAATTACATGGCTAAGTGACAAGGGTATATCCCAGGTCAATCGGAGCGGAAAACGATGCCAGGTCTCAAGGACACAAATAACCAAGTGTGCATATATAACCCCCTCTCAGACACGGTGCAGTCTGTATACAACGGGCTGACGTAGCCGTTCAGCGATGATGATGATGATGATGATCACCATATATCATCACGGCTTGGACACTGGTATGAAGATGATCCCTGCTGAGCCCAGCGCCTGGAAATGCAGCTGGGCAAACACAATTCATCATCGGAGGCTATTCAGAAGGAACGGGGCTGTTTTAAGGACATTCTGTGTAATGGCAATAGCAAAGGACATGTTTGGGTAAGGGAGGGTGGGGTTTTGGGGGTCATGAGCACATGGTGTAGTAGCTGGATACGACGGCAGTGAGTTTAAAGGGCGTCAGACGCTTAAATCACCAGGCCCATACGCTTCCCTAAGGTTTGTGAATCCTATGACCTGCACATGGTCTTTGTGATCATTGCATACCGCCTGATGTTCCATGCAGCCAAAGAGAAAGCCCTGTCAGACCAAGTGCCAATATGTGTTGGCAGATAGCAGGCTAGCTTCATATGGAAATACTTAGAGGTGCCTCAATGAATAAGCACTTCTTTCTGGCTCCAGTATCAAAACCCAAACAAACCTACGAGCTGGCAGGAGTAAATGTGTGTAAATCAGTGCCGTAGGTGAACACACCCATGCTAGGGTCTAACACAGGAGCAGTATAACATAAGAGCATGCATCACTGAGTAGTACCATGAGCTGAGCTAAACAACACTTTAGTTGCAATGCCAAGTAAAGCAAGAAGCTCATGAATAACCCTACCGTGATCTGTTGAGTTGATTGAATAAAGACTACCATACCATATGCATGTCCCTGCCTTGACCCACGGCAGCCGGGGCCATCCATAGAGGGCCCAGCAACAAAGCCAGCTTCCAGGCTAACGTCCACCGCATGGCAGCAGGAGGGAAGCACTGACCGAAGCCCTCCTCCAGGCCACTGCATTTCCTCCCCCAATTTTCTCCCCCGGAACAGGAGCCACAGAGTCAGAGACACGCCCTGGGTCCTGCTTCCCACGCTGCCACACCCCAACCCAGCCTAGCCCAGCCTAGCCCTGCCCAGCCCAGCACTGAGGATGATGGGGGATAGGGAGAAGGGGGGGAGGGGGTCACATGTCATTGTACAGTACATGTTTCCCTGTATAATATGAACAGTCTAAACAAAAACATATGTGCAGCAAGAGTACATATTCGGCCTGACAGTGGAGCGTCGCAGACTTTGGAGGACATAAACAGTGAAGAGCAGAGGACTGCCAGGCTCCATCTGAGGCTCATTATGCTGGCCTCAGCCCGGGGGACCCTGTCACAGAGAGTCAAATAATTACCAGCAAAACATCAGAGCTTAGAGTGGGCGGACAAACCCGCAGCCATAGACGTCGCATGAGACTTCCCAGAAGAAAACCGCAGACGACAATCCGCTAATGATCTCCGCAAGGCTAATTGGACCTAAATGGTGGAGTTGCACTAGGGATCCCCAGCATCCTTTATCAAAGCATTAGCGCCAGGGGGCTACAAAAGATCTGTTTGTGACAAGATGCCATGGTTACAGCAGTGACTTAATAGAAGACAAAAAGATCGCACGCCTGTATTGATGTTGGGAAAAGTTACCATCACTTTTAATAAGCCTTTTTAACGTGTGAAAGAGGAAAAACCCATGGCAAATAAACTCTGAGAGTCATCACTAACGTACATAGACTTACTACCACCCAAGCACCTCTGACGATAGAACATCAATCTCTTGCCACACCATGACCACAGTCTACCTATGGTGGTTTGCATTGGAACACAGGACCAGGAGGAATTAGAAGAGCTCTACACTGTAGTTAGGTGATGGTGTGACCAGAAACAATGTCTTTATAGTCCATCAGTGTTGATTCTCATACAACTATGATATCCAACTGAGCTGAAGCTTGTCAGAAAAAATGACCAGAGAGCATGATTACAAAGCTGTAATAGCTCTGACTCCTTGAGGTCTGGATGATGGTAACACCCTGCCAATAGACAGAGGACCAGATCATACCATCATAAATCACAACATTGATGATTGGGCTAGGGTACAATCACTTTTACTAGCTCTTTCCATGGAACTTATCTCCTCGGTTCGACAGCCAGGTTGAATCCTTCTGGTTTCCATAAGATGTTCATAGAGTTTGCTAAAAAGAGCTGAACAAAAACGATGGATAAATGTGCGTACTCCTAGAGCTCAACATAACCACAGTTTAAAATCATGGACCCCTTGCTACGTGTCATATACGAATCATCTTTATAAATGCCTGTGCCATATTCCAGACCTCGTAGTGATCATTAGCATTACCATCATCTCTATGTGTAGTGAGCTTAAACCGAAATAGGTGTGCTATCCTCCAGTATAGTTGATTTCTAAGGGAGATTTGCCTTGACTTCAGCTGGGCCGTTATTTATTCACTTCCTAAATGTGTTAACTTGGCCGCCCATAGATACAATGTGAAATGTTTGAAATATGTGTCCACTCTTACATGCTGAAAAATGCAACCCAGCACTGAGGCACTAATGACTGGTATTTTAGCCTACTTTAGTGTAAGTGTATGGAGGGATACGTCTAACCAGCACTGCATACCCGATTAGACAAGATGAGGCTGACGGAGGACTCTGAGCCCCAGTTTGAATGAACAGAGAACACACCCGATGTACTTCACAAACGTTGCATACATGCGAAAAGAAACTTCTGGTGGTCGTAAATCTCCGTAATGCACCGAGCAGCTACAAATTGTTCAGCAGGAACCTAATGGCTTTCGCAGGTCACAAGTACATCCAGTTGAAGTGGAACTAGCCAAAGTTGTAAGCAATAAACAAATGCATACAAAAAAAAAATCATGAAGTTCATATTTATGCATGTTAGTTTGTCTTCTGTCTGCGGTGAAGAGTCATGGTGCTGAAATGTGGCTAATGCCTTTTCAGGCTGCTCTGGTGGCAGTAGTGAAGATGGAGGGCAGCAGAGTGTGAGAGGCCCA
>JAPMUY010006216.1:227500-257500 GCA_026901105.3 Galaxias olidus
CACATGAGATAGATAAGAAAATACTGAAACTTAATGTTGTTTTCTAATCAAATCTCAGAGTACCGTGGTCCAAAGGCCTTCTGTGAGGGCATGGTGAGAGTCGAATACAGTCCGATGTGGATGGATGGGCAACTGTGGGTTCCCACAGACAAGGACATGTTGGAGGTGTTGCCTGCCCCTTCTAACAAGAGCTCCAGTAAGTTCACCTTCTCACCTGAGAACGTAAAGCAAGGCAGAAACCAGGATTACTCGGCGACAGCACAGATTGGTTGAACACACCACCCTCTCGGTTCAATCCTCTTGGCACTTGACCATTGAACTTTCAAAACCATTGCAATCGTTAACAGTGTTTTCCCACGGTCAGCGTTTGAGAAACGACGCCCTAATCGCTCCCGCCGATTTCACAGCGAACCCAATAACATCAGCCCTGCGTAAATGACGATGAGAAGAAAAACACCTTATCATAGCGGTGCAGACCCCTCGCAGCAAGGCAGTCTAAGGGATCAGTGACGCGCACCGGTTCTCCAATTTGAAGTATAGCACGTCACCATAACACTGTTTCAATGTGAGGTAAACAATGCTGTAGTTCTCAACTTTCACTTTAATGAGGTTAGCCACATCAGAATTTCTGTTTGACGCTAGTTCAAAGCCCAGAACACAGTCAATAACTGGAGGAAAACCACAGGACATATAATCAGCAAGACTCTGTTATCTTTCTGTCAGACCCAAGGCAGAACGTTTTTTTGGATACAACCCCTAATTAAAAATGGGGAAAAAAAGAAAGCAAAATGAATCCCAACATGAATCTGAATAAGCCTTTGTAAAAAAAAGTTGTGGGCCACGTTTCAAAGGTCCTTTAGGAAACAATGTAATTCCCAATCCACTCTCATGACACGGACAGAGAAAGCGGTTTTTCTGTGGGACGTGCGTGGTGGTGAAAGGTTTTCCATTCCAGGGCTGTAGCTCCTGCATCACTCGGCCCCTTGTCTCCCTTCGCTCGCTGTCCTCCTCCGTTACTGGAGGACTCCGGTCACACTCGACTGTGCTCCGACTGATAGGGCGATGAAAAGGCGGCCGTCAGCCCCGCTGTGCATTCCTCTGCCCGGTGGAGCGTATACTGTACGCCACCTATACATTCCTGGGTGAAGGTGGAAGGCCTGCCAATGGCCCACTGAGTCTGTTATGTTTGTGATTTTGTGGTATGATAGAGATATGTATGTATGTATGTATGTATGTATGTATGTATGTATGTATGTATGTATGTATGTATGTATGTATGTATGTATGTATGTATGTATGTATGTATGTATGTATGTATGTATGTATGTATGTATATATATATATATATATATATATATAGGACTGACTGTACTTAGAGTGAAACAGTTTAGAAGAACGCAGCATGTCGGAAACTGGTCTACTGTGACAAGTCAATTTAAACAAGAAAAATAAACTGATTGATGCGTAGGGAGTGGTAATTTTAAAAGAAAGAATTGGTATTGTAGAAGGGCTAAGACATTTTGGCACGTATCTTGAACCTATTTGCTGTGGAGGAGACGAGAGGAAAAGAGAGGAGAGACACATTATGAATAGACAAACATGATCGCATCTATTACACAATCTGTTGGTTTAACCACTAGCCTGTTGTGTGGACAGATTTGACTGAGGACAGGGGGAAAGACCCATCCTGACTGATATTAGAGGACACAACGTGCTTTTGATTCCTTCCCTGCTTGGCACATGACAACTAGAGAACAATTTCCAGGGATATAGTAAAGAGATAGTCTGTCTCGTGTGTCTCCTTGCACATTGTTGGGAATGCTTAGCCAGGAAGCCAAGTTTGGTGCGCGGTGCCAAATTGTAATCTCGATTCGCTGAGCCAAGAACGTTTAGTTAGCCTTTGGGTCTGGTGTCTTGGCTGCAGTTCCCTTTTTATGGACAATTAGCTTCCCGCACAATGGCTTGCGCTACATTGACATGGACGGTTAACTTAAATTCCGTCTTGTGGGAGTGATTATGTCGACTAAGTTGAGGACATAAGACTGAACAGGACTTCCCTGTGCTGTTTCCCTTTCCTTAATGGTGTGTTAAACGATGATTCAAAATGTCACTGTGTGAATGGGCTTTTATAGACGATGGGGTCCCAAGGGTAATTCTTTACAGTTATATACAATATTACTTTATAATATAACCATATTAGTATTTAATTAAATGTTACGAGTGCTTGCAGAAGTGTACTGAACATTTATGGTTTAATTTGATAATGATTGGGACAGAGGTTCACAGAGCCCGATTGGCCTCAGTTGACCTCATTCCTCATGACAAACTATAAGAATGATTGGCATGAGTGAGACACAGCTCTCAGACTAAGACTCAGACATGCATATGCACTATCAACCAGAAAACGATATTAGGCTCCACTGTATGGGGTTTCTCCTAAGGCAACTCACCCACCAGGTAGTGACCTTTGCCCTTCACTCAGATTGAACCAAACCGTACCCCTAAACTCACTATACAATCATTGGTTTTCAAATTCCCAACATTCTCCTCTCTTCCTCCACAGAACACAAACCTGAAATATTTCCTAATTTCCCCTCCTTTTGAACCGAGTAATATTGAAATACCAAAGGCAACTGTGCCACCCGACACCTCTTGGGCATTTGTGTTAATAAATGATGAGGCTGGCTTTGAATCGGTAATTCAAGAGAACTGTTACCTTTCCACAATATGTCTGTGAACTAAAGAAGCATTGATTCGAAAAACCAAAGAAACTTGAACAAACAGTCGGTGAATGCTGAGCCAGTACTACCAACAGTACCTACTTATTGGGCCTGCTCAGTGCGTCATCAGGGAGGCTGTGGCGGAAGACCTTCCCCGGCAGCCTGGGTTCATGCTGGGTGACAGCACGGCTCTGAGGTCACGGTAGCAACTGCATCTCTGCTCCGGTCTGGAACATTCCTATCCCTTGTCAATGTAACGGTCTGTCCATACGGACTTCGACCGCGACAGAACCTGAGAGATTATCAGGACTGGGCCTATTGCGTTGCACCGATTTTTTTTTATAGATTTCGGCTACTGCATGTCATAGGCTGAGTATCAGTATTTGATTCAAATGTTACCGTTATTTACAACCGGCCTCTCTTCACTACTGCTTTATCTCACTGCAAAGAGTATCCCCCTGCTGAATCTCAGTCTGGGAAAGCAGTAATCAAACTGAGAAACACATAAAAAAAAAAAAAAAACATTGTTTTCACATATTTTTGTGTGTGGTAATAGTGGAACAGATGTGCATGCGCAGTAATTCACAATTAACAAAAAATATATCCAAACCTGTTCTGTTCAATCAATTCTGTCATTTCAATCAAAGTGTGAGGGTAGTCAAGAGGAGTTGCACAACCGAGTTCAGTTGAGACCATGAACAGTATTTCTGTGACATGGAACCGAACCCTCTGGGAAAGTTGAAAGAAAACAAGGCCGGGTAGACACTTGTCAGCCCCAAAAAAAATTGTAATCGTGAAAAAATAGGAATAATTCTAAAAACATTGGGAGTTGGGTTCTTGGACGTCCTACAGGGTTTGTGATATATATATGTCGAACAAACACGGGACAGAGGAGAACTCAAGATGGAAAGGGGAAAAGACTGAAACGCACTGGCCAAAACATGTAGGTTCACAGCTCATTGTCACCAGGTGGTCGTCGGCCATCTGTCTGAGTTGTTAGACATGTCTCAAGGCTTTGCTGTGGAACCTCTGTGCAGGGGCACCCAGGGACATCAGAAATGTGTCCCTCATATCTTTTACTGATGGAAATTCAACAGCATCTGTTCATACAATGTTGTGTCCTGTATATGCATTCATAATACGTGGGCGTTCAAAAATTAATGAGTAATGTGATGAATTGTTTTTGAATAGGTCGCGGTGGTAACTGCTGGATCGGGCTTGGTGCCACTCTGCATGGCGACGGCCGAGGGCCCGGGTCAGTCTGGCCCGGCGCTGTGTTGAGAGAGGGGATCAGAGGCAGCCTCCAGGAGGAAGGAGCACATTCCAACCTGTAATGAATACAGGCTGCTTGCTCTATACACGTGCACACACACACAGACACAGTCACTCACTCACTCACAGGCCAGGTTCTGACATGGACCTGGCAAAAAATGCTGGCCACCTGCCCACCCTCCACCCAGAAAGGGACAATCTGTTTGGCACTGGGCCAACTCTTCTTCAATTCAAAACCAACACCGAGATTTGCTCAGACCACATGATGTCCGTCTGAGACATGTATATTATGGAATCGACCATCCAGTTTTTTAACAGTGGACTTTTACAAGCAACCAACACAAGCAGCCCACCTACTGAGTTTGGCGTAGAGCTCGTTAAAGCCTCTGTAGATGTTTATGGGAGTTGACCTGCCGTGTTGACACATCGTGAAGGTGCTGACCCTGACACTTTGTTTGTTGTAGAGCTGCTCCTCTTGAAAAGTCCGCCTGCCTGTCCCCCCCAGTCTGCGAGCCAGCCGCAGGCTGTGCCAACATTACAGCATGTCTACCCTGTCAAGGTGCCAGGCCCCCCGCTCACAACCCCCTGATGGCTCCGACCTGCTGGGAGGCACACAGCCATTGCATGGCACACACTGCCAAAACATGAGGAAACACGTCAGTCAGACAGATCACAAGCATGGCAGCACGGGCGTGTCAACCTCTGGGCCAATGGGTTAGTGAGTTGTTACAAGATTATCACCTTCACCGTTAAATAGGCATTGCATGTTAACACTGCCTTCTGGCTCAAATCCACCCCGCCAAATAGCATACTAAAGGAACAATCACATTGCTCTGGAATATATAGCTAAGAACATATCTGGTGTTCTCTGCTCAAGGATACACAATTTAGGGCAAGGCGTGTCACAGCCAGATCCATCCAGTGTGTATTGACAGGGAAATAATAGTGTTCGTATGACATCACTAAATGGGATCTATAAGTGGGATGAGTAAATATCATGCAGACTGTGTGCTAGTAATACATTTTTACATTGGCTCTGTGCAGGATTTTTTTTTTTTCATAGCTGGCCAGACTACAGTGGTGCAACCAAATGTGTCAAATTCTGTGCAAAAGGACAGCAAAATTTGCATTATGTAATGTTGCGTTCTCTTCTCAACAGTTTATGATAAATTGAAACATTTTACTTTGAGGTTATGAGGAATTTGGGGTTTCCTGACAAACTTATGGCTTCCAGGGCAGGTCAGTAAGCGTTATGAACCATAACTAATCCCCCCTAATCTCTGGCAGGCCATGCCTCGTCTGTCTAGCCAAACCCATTCAGCACCTCGGCTCCACAAAGTGTTGTTCTTGGAAATCCCCCACCTCGAAACAGGCTACAATGGAAAAGACACTTTTTGGAGGAGCTTTTCACAACTCATGTTTGGAGGCCCAAGCTTTGACGTCAAAATTGGGATCCAGAACCTGGAGGATCGCTATAGACCTTTGGTTAAGGGGGGGTTATATTAACAAACCCATTCAAGTCAATGTCCCGGGGGATGGGACAGACCATGAGGGTCAATTGAAAGCAGAAGGAAATAGGTTATGAGGGATACAGGCCACAGTGTTGGGAAAAGACCTACTGGAGAGGGTCTTTACCAAAATAGCCAGGTTAATTAAGTTAAACATTACTTATTTTTGTTGAGGAACTTTGTGACTAAGAGTAAATATGGTTATTCATTATAATTTAAAAAACACCAACAATAAAAATAACCGGCTGTAGGAACTAGGAAATAAAAGAGACTAATATCGCTCTAAAATAATCAACCGTCTCAATCTGATCAAAATGTTACAAAGCTCATCCACTTGAATATGATCATTTCCCCTCTCTGTCCCAAAGCTAAAATACTGTTGTCAACTCACTCAACCTTTCATTAGCTGTCCACAGTCCAGACAGAGCGTCGTCCAGTAATCTCTGCAGTCAAGCATTAGAGCCGGAGAGTTCAACACTTGTTATCCCTATCCAATTGGATCAGATTTGGATTTTGGGTAGTTTAAAACCAAAAAACAGGATAGGGATCACTGTGATATCCGATCAGATCCTGAAATCAATATATGAAATATGTTTCAATATAAATAAGATGGTAAAGCTTGTAAATTTAAATAATAATTTTAACTGAATCTGGATCAGGCTGATCCTACCCTGAATTTCTTTGAAATGCCGTGACAAAATCTGTCTGATTTGTCTGATCCTGGATCACAAAATATGGGATTTCTAAATCTGATCCGATCCGATAGGGATACAAAGTTTTGAAGTCTCTTGGGCGCAGGTGTCCTTTTTTGAATACTGCCCAGCCATGCAATCAGCAGGGAGACAAATGTCCCCCTGGACACAACGCCACAGTTATCAAACATGGAGAACATCAATTATAGCATACAGATGTCTTGCGTTCAAGCCGCTGTCTGGGTTTGGAGATGGGGGTGGGGGTTGCCCCTCAAGGTCAGACAGAAGGAGATGGCCAGTGCTTTCATCTGCCTTGAATGCCATAACAGCGGAACAGAGCAAACATTTCGGTTTTCCTCCAACTATGCATGTTAATAAAACATTACATCAGATACAGAAGACGTTAAAGTTAATAATAGGGGTATGCTGTCCCGAAGCAAGGATCAAAGTCCCTATGCTTCATAGGCTGCAATAATATGTACATTTAATGAAAATAAATGCAAAACGTATTCTGGCTACAGCATAGCCTTGCTTTATAATAGCAGCGGATACAAACATAATACGTAGTATATCCTAAAGTATATGTTGACTTGCCGTGGTAATTAAATGTGTCTATTAGAAACATGGACCCCTAGGTTACAACGTGGGCCCAAAAGCACAGTCCCACTGCATCAACCCACTGAACCAAAGAAATAAAACTGACCAGTAAGTCATGGAGAACCTCAGTCAGGCCACTGAACACCAATGTCTGGCCTGCGATCAACTTGAGTGGGTATGAACCACTAAGAAGGGTTACACTATATTCTTGAAATGTAACTCTTTAACACCCATTAATCTCACTGCCATTCCCACAGTCAGCTGTCCGGTATAATAGGCCCCTGTAATTGCTCTGACAGGCTTACAGGCCAGTTCTGGAGCCCAGAATGTGACCAATGGTCCGGTCCAACTGGCAGTATGCCTGCTGCTCCCTGAAAACTACTGGGAGCAGCCAGACAAAATGGCTCTAGAGAGCTAATACAAGCACTATTAGAAAACATTATCAGAATATTTCGCCTCCGCATTTGGACATAACTCCCAAGCATGTTATTCTAAAGGACGTGACGACAGGTCCTGGGAAAATACTTATTAAACTCCCCATGTGAAACTAATTAGTCAATTATTTAGTATGACCTGGTTAGCCTTAACTCTGTCTTCAGACATAAATGAACCTGTATATCAGACAAGCCATCACATATTAAATAGAAAGCAAGAACACGTCCTCTACATACTTGCTACTGCAACAATTGCATTTAATTAATAGCAATATTTCCTACCGTTAAATCATCTCTGTAGCCAGTTATCCTTGACTGACAAGACAACAGCTGCTCTATGTGGACGAGAACGGTACTACAAGAAACCTGTCAGAAGTAAATTCTTAATTCTAAATATCTCAGAACACTCTCTGTTGTAGCCTACTATTTCAGAATTCTATGTTTTTACGAAAAAGTCTGAGATTCAATGGACACCAGTGGGATAAACTGTTAACATATTCCTCACAATTTCACACCATCATCTTTTTTTTATAATTATCTTACCACGCCGCAGGCTTGTCCAGCCAGAATTCGTGAACCCCTTAGAAAAAACGTCAATGGCAGCTCCAAGTGCGTAAAAAAGCACCAACAATTGCATTTCTTTTAGGGAGAACATTGTGACAACATCAACAGATTAAGTGTCATTATCATTACTTATTTTTGGAGAAAATAATCCACCATATTAGGTATTATCAGCAATACACACAAAAACTGCTGAACTATTCCATCTTCGCCGATGTAAATGATGCTCTTCCTTTGAAGATGAATGAGAAGGCAAGAACACTTATCCAGTATTCTACCTGGTGTGCGTTGGCTCCACCCACTGTGAACTCTAGACCAATCGGGACCCTTATACATTTCATTAGGTAAATACAAGTTAAATATAGACGTTACGACTCATTTTCATTCTTTTTTAATTCAATGAACTTTGCATCATACAAAATGTTAAATGTAGAAACAACTGCAGAATTCAAAATCTGGCAAGTGAACATAAATCAAGCCACAACAAAAATCACGGAGACCCAAATAAGGAATGTTCCAGGTCTGCTGCGTGGGTGGAACCATTAACATTGTTCAATACTGTTTTTGTATAAAGTTGTATTTTCAACAAATCCCACATTTCTATCAAATATCATTAAAAAGTAAAACAAAAATAACTCACGGTATCAAAAGTAGCCTACTAAGATTGCTACATGCACATACATTACATGCAAACATTTTCTCAATTAAACAGCAGTTGGTTTGCAGAAAGAGGTTGGTTAAGTTTGGTAACCAACTTTTACAGACTAGGGTGCAGATATGTTTCTTTTGACATAATCCAGAGGTCTCAGATATTAAGGAACCTACACATTATAAAGTATGATTTTGACTCAAGATGACATATCACTGGGAAAATAATAGGACTGTCTTTATGGAATGTGAAGAATATGTTCCCGAATTTCCCAAATAATAAGTGAATTATTTCAGGGAGGTGTTTTCGTGATTTACTGCCCAATGACCTGTGTATAGTTATCTCATGGGAAGAACAACAAGTTTATCATCAACAACCATCTTGACAAATCTTTTGACATTGTCAAAGTGGGTAAATGTTAGGCATGCAAATATATAAAGTTGCAATATTTCTAAATATTCTATTAATTTCCGCTTTACACATTGTGCCTTTATGTGTGAATACATATTTTTTGTAATTTTCTTTAAATCATTTTATACAAAAAAAGATTTGGTCACAATCATGCTGAAGCCTGAATCTGCAAAGACCAGCATGTAAAGCTACAGAATGGATGAAGTATATTTTCAAAGTGTCGTCTTGTTGCATAGCCCTCCTTTCTCCATCGTCTGAACCCTGCTTCTAAACTTTTTTACACAGACCACTGAAGTGTGTTGTCATGGCAACACCAGGCCCCTGTCTCTGCGACAATTCAATCAATTAAAGAGCATTACGGTCTTCTCATGTTGGCTGCTGAGAACCCTGAAGAACTGCCCACCACTGATGAAGAACTGCTACATCAAAGCCCAGGAAAAATAATTACAATGGTTTTGGTTCAAAGATATAAAACACAACAGTTGCATAAAATCATTGGAAAAGAATTGCATGTAAATGGAAATTATACATTATTATTCACTGAATTTGTGGTTAAGCATAGTTGTAATAATATGGAAGCTGGGGAGACATTTCCTCCAAACTGGGAGAAGAGATCAGGGGGGCAGATCTTGTTCCTGAGCCAATAGGAGAGAAGGCTCTCACACAGAAGGGTCCAGTGTACTGGTCCCATCAGGGGCCTGACTCAGAACATACACACACACGCTCACCAGGGATCCGCACCTCTTCTCCTCTACAGCATCAATCAGAAAGTGCACTCCTCCGATACATTTCAACCTCCACCAATTCTGCAGTTCCATCACTGAACTAAAAGGCAAAACAGGAGCTCGCATTGCTCTCATAGCTGTGTTCTTACCAGCAAAAGAAACAGACTATTGAACGTCCTCATAGCACATGGTCGACCAGATCTACCATTCAAACATGCACTGGCGATACTCTGGTTATGTAGTCCTAACTGGATTGATATGCTACTGCAGATTTCACAATTTCTTAAATGCTCAAATATGCGTTTGCACAAAGTTTCGTTTCCCTTTCAAATTCCTCAAATATTTAGTCAATATAAAATCCTACAGGAAACATCTCAGTGATCAAAAGGCTATTTCCGTTCCAAACATCTCAACTGTGTGTTTCATCTCCGCTTGCAGATAAGGCTTTCTGTACAACTTGTTCTCCTGCAGAGCAATCAACTAAACAACTACTCAAGTGTCGATGGATTAAAAAAGAGTTGACAGTTGTTGCATCTTTTTTTTCTACAGTTCTAAAAGTATAGGCACTTGTCTCAATCATCAGAAGCAGTCTGTAAGAAACATTTGACCGGAAACGATGGCAAAATGTAAGCAATTTACATGGAACACACTTTTTGTTTTCTTTGTTACATGATACAAAATATACACAATGGAAAGATAACATCTAAGTACATTTCATAGAAAACAAATCACAACTCACTCCTCATTTCTCTCAAGTACTACAGTCATGACGTCTGCTAGAAACGGTAAACAGAAACAAATTGACAATCATCATTGTCTTATGAGATTCCGCTTATCTATCTGCTTGTCACACAGAAAGGGAATGTCGTAAAGGAGTAGGCAACGTTATGGAATGGTAGAGTCCTAATTAAAGCATCAAAAACGTCTTTTTTTTTGTGCAGTTAATAGTGTCCTTCAGGTGGTTCTCTTAATCACTGTGTCACTTCACAAACTTTTACTAATCGAGTTTTCCTTCTTATGGAATATCTCTCACCTTGTGATATCAAACTGGTTTGAACTCGAAATGTAGATTTAAGTTTTGGTTAATAGTTGTGTATAGTGGCATCCCTAACGAGTCAGTGTTAGTTTTCCTCTTTTAGCAATGGATTTGCCCTCATTGTACACTACGGCAAACACATTAGTAGGTTCTAGTTTAATTCTGTAACACAATATTCAATTTATACCACTGGTCAGAAAATGGTAATTCTTTTTGTTCACATTTAAGTAGTTCCTTATAATTCACCCCAAGCTTTATATACACACACCCATACAGCAACAATGTAAACGAAAGCCTTCAAAGAAGATGATAAAACTCATCACAATTCCTTCAAAATGCATTTAAAACGTCGGTATAAAGCCATGCTAGCACCATTCGTCCTCCTCTACCTCCTGGTAGTAGCTCGGGGCCCTAGTCCCAGATCCTGGGCTTGTGCTGGCACTGCCCCCGAAACTGAAGTGGTATCCATTGGGCACCCCGAGGGTCCTCTGGGGGGACAGACTCAGGGCTCCTGTGGGAGGCAGGGCAGTCCGAGGGGAGCGTCCTGCCTGGGGGCTGGGTGAGGGCGAGGCGGCGTCGTGGTAGACATCCAGCTGGTCCCGGAGGCTGCCGAAGGGGCTGTAGTGGGACTCGCCGTAGCCCTGGCCCAGGAAGGGCTCGGAACAGATGCGGGTGACAGGACACGGGAGGTGGTGGGAGGAGCCGTGGCGCAGGGCGTTGTGCTCTGACAGCCCGCGGCTCAGCCGACCAGGGCTCACAGCGTGGCCCGAGACAAAGTGCACAGGGGAGGAGTTGGCAGTCTTGTAGGCCACCCCGGGCCGGGGGGTGAGAGGGGTCTGGGGGAGCTGCCTGCGTCCACGGCTGGGCGTGCTAGACCCCGAGCTCAAAGCCCCAGGGCTGCATTTAACCCAACCACTGCCCTACATGAAAATTGGACAAAGCAAGGTAAACGATGAGGAGATGACACGCGGCGCACGGAGAGGAGGCGGACAGGGACAGGGACACAGAGAGGAAGGGAAAGACATCCAAAGGTAATGGGCGGAAAAAGGGATAGCGGGAGAGGACAGAGAACACGGGACAGGGAGGACAGAGGAAAAACAGCATGTGACAGGCATTGACGGAGGAAAAAAAAAGACAGACGAAAAAGACGGACAATGGTGGAGAGAAGAAGAGTGGGAAAAGAAGTGAAAGGCCATGAGAGGTTGCACTAAAGGCGGAAAGAGAGAGAAAATTAGGTTCCAACAGAAAAAGTCACCAACAGTAAAACAGCTAAGACTCCTAATTATCAGGCATTCCATCGATTTCAAACCAAATGGTTGTCACAGCAAAACCAACAGAGCCCTCTTAACGTGGCCCTGCCTTGGCATACCCTATCGGGCCTACAGCCTCTGCTGCCTGCCCTGGGCAGTGCCCATGCCTCCCACCTGCTTGGTGAAGCTGGTATCCTGCACCTCGCCAGGAGAGGTGGCACAGCTGGCGGTGGCCGACTTGGTGTGGCAGTGCTCCCTGCTGCCGTAGCGGTCGCAGGAGTAGTAGCGCTGTTTGTCGCCGGACGTGGAGTGGTGCTTCCTCTCGTGGGATCGCCCGCGCTCCTGGCCCCGTTCCCTGGAGCCCGATGATGCGGCTGCAGCCGCTGCTGGCCCCTCACCGGGCTCTCCTTGGTGGCCTTCACACACACACAGACACGCTGGGACATCAGGGACACTGAGTGTTGCCGGTCACTGTGGCGCGTGATGGTCATGTTACCAGAATTAGTAGACATCACAAATTGAATACCTGTTAACGCCACACGCCCACATTGTAAACGAATTAGCCCTTTAAAGGGTCACCCTAACAGCAGAGTGACAGCTATATGACCGCAGTGCTTTATGGGGAATGCGACGGATCAAACAAAAGCAGTTTGATTCTCCTACACATAGAATGCGGAGCGTTTTCTTTTTTCGCTCTCTCTCTCTTTAACACGTTTCATTCCTCCACAGCCTTACCCTGCCGAGAGGTGCCCATAAATTAGCGGGTCACATGGCGTGCACGTCTGTCAGTCCCTTTTATCTGTGTAACAGAGAGCAGCTGTGGAGCGGCCGCCTCACACTCAAAATCCTGGTGATCTCTATCACAGATGAGGCCGGGGCCCACACTGACCTGCGCTGGTCAGACTCTGGTCAGACTCTGGCCCTGTTATGTACCGGCTCCCAGGGCCAACACACACAGCCCCCCCCCCCCCCCCCCCCCTCCCCCCCCCCCACACACACACACACACACACACAGCCCTGTCCTGAATACACACTCATGTTCAGGGTGTGTGGAAACTGTTGCGTGGGTTCCAGTTAAGTAGTAGTAAACACGTAACCACAACATACACGTCTTAAGACATTTGCACATTTACAGTGATTCTAGGGATCTTTAAGCCACCTTCACTGTGTTCTTCATTGAAGCGGTATGCGCCCAACATGCATGCTCTAGGTTGGGTCTCGGCCAGCGCATCTGAGGTGCAGGTGCACTGACCAGCCGTGCTAGGGGCCTGTCCGCCCAGGGACCTGTCCAAGGACCTCTGCTTTCTGTCTCGGTCCCTGTCCCTCCGGTGGTGGCAGCGGTGGTGGTGGCGGTGGTGGTGGGTTCGGTCCTGGCTCGGCTTCTCCAGGGTGTAGTCACGCAGGTCGACCTCTTGGGGGCGCCCGGGGGCCACAGTGGAGGCAGAGCGCTTCATTGGGCTGCCGTCCGGGACAGGCTGGGGGGGGGGGGGGGGAGTTCAGGTTGAGGACACAAGCGGACAATGACAGCCTATGCAGGCCGGCTCAGCAAAACATTGTTTCCACCTAGTGTACAAACTACCACCCTGCAGTCCAAAACCGACATTAGCTGCTTCTCCACCTGGCTCATAGTTGTCAGAACATTAGACCTCTTGTTTGCTCTAAGCCTGAAATGACAGCTTCAACCTGTTCAGTATCAAAGAGGAACTGTAATTGCGTTGTTCACTGCAGAGGATCACCTGTCTCTGATAACTAGTCTGACACGAAACACCTTCCCGGGCTCCAGACAGCCAGTCAGCTGGACTGTAATGACTGTGTTTGTCCCCTCCCCGTGGCATTACACAGACAGGTGTCCCTGCGCAGACACTGAGTCTACGGGGCCGGACCTTTCTTTACAGATTACTGCACGATATGATTTGATATGCTTTGTATCTGGTATTAGATCGACGGCCCAGACGTACCAGGCTGGTGAGGCTACACCCAGAGGGCTTTGGTTATATAACGTACACTGATCCCAGTTTTCGACTTGGGGAAGGAGAGCTAGACAGACAGACAGGCAGACAGAGTCGGGGGTACATACAGCCAGCTGGCTCCCTGGGGGGTGACGCGAGTGGCTCCGCTGTCACAGGCCCAGGAAAAGGACGGGACCGCAGGCAGCGGGCAGGACAGAGAGAGGGAAAGGAGGAGCAAAGGGGAGCAGGTAGAAAGCAGAGGGGGGGGGGGGGGGATAAGAGGGAGGAATTTACAAACAGAATGTAAAAGAAGTAGGGGGGAAAAATATTGAATAATACAGTAAGTGGCCGTAAGCAAAACACAGTGTCAGGAAAACACACAGGCATTTTGTTGTTAGCAGACTTCATAAAGCACGGGATCCTTCTGAGACAAAAGTTCCTCAAAATAACGTGGACAACTCATACTACGCAAACATCAAACGAATCATTTCGTTGTAACTTCTGAGGGATAGACTGTCAGTTGGTCTCGACTATGAGACGGTGAATCTGCAGGTTCCAGTGTTATTTGACTTTAGCCTGCGGACCCCTTCAGTTTGATGTGTTCTATGTATGTCAGCACTAGGCGATAACACGCAATGAGCCTTGGCCACATTTTCCTATCGTACGTGTCCTGCTGTCCTATGGCCTGTCTTCTGCCATCCCTCTGCCATGCCGGGTTCTTACACTGAAACAGATCAAGCTGCTTTTCTTTTGTTCTCGCCAGCCAAAAGCCAGTCTGGAACAATGCCAACTATAGGAGTCGTGTGGAATAACTTTTTTTTTGTTGCACTTATTAAGATGTGATGAAAGCCTCAAAGCATCATCTAAGGCTCCTTATCGGTTGGTCTACAGGGGCTTACTGTAGCTTCCTGCATGAGATTACTGTGCGTAAGAGGCCTTGGGCTCTGACAGAGGAGTGCTGTGACTGGTCAGGATGGCTGTAGGTGTCCCATGTCACCAGAGTACAAAGACTATCTTAACAAGACTTGGGCAAGGGAGTTTCAGCCCCGGACCATGGCAGTACACAAAAAGAATCTAATTAAATGATGGAAAAGCGAGCCGGAGAGAGTGAAATCCATCACTGGGATTCAGGCTAGAGTTCAGCCCACAAGGCTCCCATCATCCAACAATAGCAAGCAATTTCCAAAAGGCCATCTCTAATAGCATTTGCTGAAGGATTTCCGGCCCCCATTGGAAAAGGTGGGAAAAATAAGATTGCTCACCACAAGGCAATCCTCCTCCATCCAAAAAAAAGTCTTACATTTTCTCTCCTCTAGTAACACAATTATCCTCTTTCTTTCCGCATGAGGGATCACCAACTCTTTTTCTTTACCCCCAGCCATTTTGAGCTATCCTCCTTCAGCATGGCAGGAGAAGAAGAAAAAGGACAAATAGTTGGCAGCCTGCCAAGGTCCAATCAAATTAGGGCAGACTCTTCCACTGCACTAAGAGAAGAATCAACACAAATTCATTTCAGTTGGGCTTAGAAAGGAATGCACTTGCAATGCATTAATCGGTCAACGTCGATATCACTCAGGAAAGGAGAGGCTGATTATATTTCTATGGGCATATTGAAGGATTCCATTCAAGTTTTTTTTTTCCTTGTCAATGCAAGACTATTGAAATGAATTAACTATCCACTCCACTTGCCTGCCCACACAATGATCATATCATCTTTATCATATTGCACTTTACAGTAGTGTTGCATAAGCATTACCATTAACCCAATAAACCTTGCATTTGTTTTATACACGGGTTAGATTAAGGAACCCGCTAAAGTAGCAGTGAATGGGAAAAGAACATGCCTTTGGATAGAACCAGTACCACGATTTAGCATAAAAAAACATGTTAGCTTTGCTTGTTTTTCTTGTCAGTATGGAGTAGTGCAGGTGTACCTGCAGCTCAGCGTTTAGGCGGGGCATGGACACTGCCCTTCCCTGGCTCTCCAGACCAGCACCTGCCACAGGCTCTGTACTGCTGCTGGCACTGGGGTCCATCTTCCTCATCTCCACTAGCTCCTAAAATAGAAAATATATGACACACACAGGAACAAATATACCCCGAAAGACGCATGCATATACAGTGGTGGTGAAAAATACATCCGGTCAGGCAAAAGTGCTATGCTAAAGTGTAGTGTGCACTTCAAACCAGCAGAGGTCAGTGTGGTATACCTGTGGAGCAGCAGCGTCTGGGACATCCTCAGACTGGCCTCTGGAGAGCGTGCGTTTACTTTTGGGTTTGGGGACTTCTTTGGGCACAGCCACCCAGGACGCGGACCCTTTGATATTGAGATCCTGGCCTTGTCTAAATATTCATAATACATCATATATGTAGATATGGATATAAAATAGGATAGTATACAATATGGTGTACAGAAATTCACGAGCACCATTCCCCTCAGTGGCCGAGACACAACCTGTGGGGAATATGTTGAACTGTACGTGAGCCATGACGGAGAGTGCAGAGAACTCACAGGGTGCCTCCGTTGTTGAGGGAGTTGGAGCTGGGCCTGGCCTGTGGCTTTGGCAGGGGCTGAGACTGGGACTTGGGCTTAGGTTGGAGTATACTTGGGGGCTCCACACTGTTCAAAAGCATGGGCAAGTCCGTCTCCTGCATGTGAGTCAGAGGCAGCAATGGCTTAAACAGAGCCCCGATCCTACTCTGTGGAGGAGAGATGGATGGCAACATGCTGAGCTCATTCCACAGCCAAGCAGCAGAATATCAGGCCCAGTCTAGTCTCTTCTGTGAAATAGGGATCATTGTTTTTGCCTTTGGAGACTTGGGCCAGAATATTCTTTCTTCCTTTTGAAGCAAACATGCAAAGAGTATACATACATTTGTGCTCTTAGGTGTGTGTGTGTGTGTGTGTGTGTGTGTGTTTTCTGATTTGCACGTCTTGTGATGGTGCCTTTGCGTGCACATGAATACCGTGAATGTGAATGAGCCCATGCACGCAGTAGTTTGCGCGTGCACCGAAGTGAATGAGTGCGCAAACGACTAAATGTCCGTGAGTATTTGTATTGGTAACACCGTGCATGCGCGTGCGCGTGTGTGTGCCTGCACGCGTGTGTGTGTGTGCGTGCGTGCGTGTGTGTGTCTTTACCTGGGATCCGGAAGCACTCTGTTGCTGCTGCTGCTCCTTGAGCCTCTTGGCTCTGTTCTGTTTGTAGTAGTCGAAGATCATCAGAGCCGCGTACACCTTGCCTACCGTCAGCTCATTGGCTGAGACAGGGAGAGAGGGAGGAGCGGACGGGTGATTCTGCTGACTCATTTGTCTCCTGAAAACCACATCTCCACAGGCCTCGCGTTCAGTAAAGCCTTCTCAAAAGAAAGAAATCCCCCATAACAAACAATTGATTGTGAAGTTTTATTGGTCTTGTGACACAGTATTTCCAGAGGGAAATCGAGAGAGGGTTCATTTAAATGAAGATAAACCGCACGGCACCCTGCATGGCATTTCTCTGTTGCTATGTTAAGGCATCCTGAGGCCACAAGATGTCAGTGGAGGCAAGGCTCGCTCACGTTCGCCGCAGTCCTCGAATGACTCTGGCCGATACCTTACATAGCAACATGTGCCGTAGCGTGTCAGAACAGTGAGTGCAAGTCAAAAGGAACACCGGGATTCGATCGCACGGACAATAGACACAGTCTGGCGTGGCCGGCGGGGGGGGGGGGGGGGGGGGGGGGGGGGGGGGGGGGGGGGTTTGTGCGGCGTCACCAGCAGGTCCATGGTTTTCTGCGACAAGCTGGGCCACACCGTGGCTAGCTCTCTCTTCAGCTCGGCGTCAGACAGACGCTGCGCCACCATCCCTGAGGAGAGCGGCACAGAACAAAACAATCAGTGTCTCGCCGGGGACGCACCGGGAAAGGGAGTGGGCTCCTGGAGGCGGGCATTCTGTGGAGTCCTCATTAAAAAAAAACGGTAGGTTGAGCAGTAAAGCTTGGAAAGGCCCTCCACACCGCAGTAAAGGGCCCCAAAACACACCCAGCCATGCAACAAAGACGTCTAATGAGTCCAAATGGGACCCCGTACATGCCCGCATAGGAGCTCTAAGGTAGAGAACAAATAAGCAAGTATCTGGCCCGCGGAACGCACACATCTGGCCGTGTGTCGGGGACGCATCAAAGATGGGGGCTGGGAACATTACGGTATTGTTTTCTGTGTCTGCGTCAGCGATTTGTTTCAGTGAAAGAAGACTTTAGCTTTTTAAGTTGGTCTGAAGGTGGATGAAGGCCTCGCTCCGTCTCTCACCTGAGGCTAGTTTGATCTCCAGGGCGGTGCGGATCAGGGCCATCAGCGTGGAGGTGAAGTGCACGGTGTTGTCGTCAGCGATGGGCATGTTCATCTTGACGAGCCGCTGAGGGCAGAGAAAGTGGATCAGCGGGGGAGGAAGTTAAAACGTTACGTCTACGGTGCGAACCCAATCCAGACAGAACCAAATCTACCATGAGAACGCTGTCTGTGTGCTTGAAACATTCACCCTAAGGTCTTTTTTTCCCTGTATTTCTTTTTCCTTTTGAAAATTTGAGAGTAGGTGATGCATTTAGCATGTGGTCAATTTGTCCCGGTTGCAAGGGAGAATTATGTCAAATATATATACTACATGTAGGAAGATATCAGCACACAAAAAGCTTTCGCAACTAGTACCATGGACAAACTAGACATTCACATTCACCGCTAGAGGCTACAGAAGGCACTATGCTGCAAGTCAAAGTGCACTGGTGCAAGACTGACATTGATCAAAGAAAGGTGAGAGAAGGCATGTACGCATAACCATGGAGGTGCCTCGACAGTCTCAGGAGCTGGACTCTGTGATGGCCACACCTAACGACAGCAGTTGTGGTCGGGAAATACGGCTCAACTAATGAGATAGCGTTGACGTCTGAAGCTTGAGGTACATACATACCAGTCCATGTATTAAAGCCTGAAAACGACTCATGGGGAATTATAATGTCTAAATGGCACCACAACATGCATGCATAATGCTGTGCTTACTGATGTAGAGTTGAGCTCTGCGCAACACAAAACAAAGCATTCACCTACACACATCATATCAGTGGCAGTGCAACAAAAGGAAGACAGACCCGAGTCAGAATGAGAAAGGGAGAGAGGGGCGAGACACAAACACACACACGCACGCACACACAGACACACTCTCAACCACACGGTCACACCCATAACCACAGATACAGAGTGGATGAGGGGAATGATGAGAGGGAATGGAACACGCGGACAGAGACACAGAAGAGGGAAGCATACGGTGCTGTTGTCTCACAGAGGAAAAGCAACAAAAGCCAGACACACGGCACACTATTCCACGCACACTGCTCCACAGACTAGAACCCCGGGTTAGGCACAACGCTCCAGGGGACAGAGTGAAAGAAAGGGGATGAGAACAAAAGGCCTTCGCTTAATCTAGGGCTTCAAAACTGGATGTTTTGTAGCGTGTGTAGTTTCAAAGAGTGCAGGCGGTGGTAAGGGTTTCTGTGTAGGGCGTGGTCTCGTGTCTAAAGGTTGCAACTAGACCTATGCACGTGAATGGTGTCGAATAACAATATCTCGCTATAACAGCAAAGCTTTTAAAGTGTCCGTAGCTCTATGACCCATTATGTTAAAACCCGTTTAATAACAAACCCCCATGGTCCGTGCCCAGTGGTAATGTCCCGCTGCGCTGACCGCTACTCGCCCACTGCACTGATCCAAATAAAATAACTTTACACCCCCCAAAACAGGAAGAGGTGTGGTACAGGGGTAGGGAGGGGAGAGGGGGGTGGGCTACACCAACAAGATTAGAGCACTAGCAAAACAAACAGAGGGAGCAAAGGGAACACCGCAGAGCACACAGATTGGCTGGAGGAGAGGCCAATGGGAGACAGGCTGTGGAGCAGAGGGGGGATGTGGAAGAGGGTTCTACCTTGTAGGCGACTCGTGGCGGACATTTCTTTCCCAAACCTAAGGGTGGGGACATGTGGAGCAGCATCTGATACATATCGAGGTACTTGATACGGCCACTTCACAGAGAAGGGAACAAAAAAAAATCAAAAACCCAAAATAGAAAAAACAGGATGGGGAGTTAGAGAAGGAGGAGAGGAACAAAGGGGAAGAAAACGTAAAAAGAGAAACCAAAAAAAAAGGGGGGGGGGGAAACAAAAAACAAAAAAGCAGAAATCTGTAGTTATTTAGATTTCCCAGAGTGAGATGAAGATGGATGCCATCCTTGTGGGCCGCTGGGGGCCCAGGGACGCATCGGCGGTGAGCTCAGGATCCCTGAGGGGAGACATGGGATGGCAGAGTGAGTCTGGAAGGGGGGGGGGGGTGAGTCAACACACAAGATGCCAATGGCGGAGGGGGAGGAGAATGTAACAGCATCGTACGGAGGATGTCTGCCTCGGCATGCCTGCAGACATCCTAAGGTGGTGGTGGTGGTGGGGGGGGTGGGGGGGGGGGGGGGTTCCGCCAGGTGCACGGAGACAAAGCTTTCAAAGTCCGCCTCGCTTTTGTTTGTCTCTTTTTTTTCCCCCCTCATCGCCTTCCTTTCTGTATCCCAGGTCTTCCCAAAAGTCCGGAGGCCAAACACATACCATCCGCTGCAAACCTTGATCCAGTTCAGATGTTTTCACTATCTGAATCTAACGATCAATAATTTTTTTGGGGGGGGGGGGGGGGGGGACTAAACATTGGGTTGGAATGTTTAATCGTATTGTGCATTGGGGAGAGGGGAGGGGTCCAGACCAGAATGTGTTTGGGGGGGTGGGGGCTACGGAGGGGGGGTGCCATGGCTTTGAAAGCTTTGTTTCCACTCTGGCGTCGTTAACCAAAGCCAATCAGTCTGGAAGGGCGGGTGCTAGTGTGTAGGCGAGGTCACTGGTGCACAGCCATTCGGTTAAGTCTCTTGGCATAGGCACACAAAGCACCCTAGTGGCGTGGATGTCTTGTGTTTGCAAACCTTGTAGGCTACCCTATTAGGGCAGTTCTTCCCTAAGCCAAGAGGGGGCGAGATAACACGCAACAAATTGTACATATCCTTATAGGAAATCCGTCCGCTGCGAAAAGAACAAGCAGATATAGAGACACAAACTTCAGGACAGCTTCAAGAGAACAAGCATCATCAGTGTGGGCTGACTGGGGGGGGGGGGGGGGGGGGGAGACAGGACCAGGGTCCTCATACAGTCACCGTGGTCCCACACACTGTCAGAGAGGAGGCGGGACAGGGCTAGGTCCTCTGCTCTATAGGGGGGGTCACTATGGCGTGGTGTCGGAGCCCCAGCCAGACGGAGGGAGGTGGACACATACCATGCGGCCGGGTCGTACTCAGCCCAAACCCGGATGAACTCGTCCAGGTGGTGAGGCCCCAGGATGGAGGAGTCTCTGGTCAGGTACTCAAAGTTGTCCATGATGACGGCCACGAACAGGTTCAGCATCTGGTACGCAACAGGCAGACGGAAAAGAAAAGTGTGAAAGGGAAGCGGGGAAATTAAAAAGTAATTTTGTTTAAATAATTTCCAAGTGAATAATGCTAATTAATAAAGGATTCCTGTGTAATAAGCCAGACAAATGACTGTTAAATGAACCATTGCTTTAACGAACTTGAGTAGATATTGTGTGCAGGACTCTTTTTTCCTATTTTTAAATAGGTCGGTTTCCTATGCATTTGTAGCATATGCGTGCATCAATATTTATCTTCAAAATGGAATGTAATAAATTCTTAATTGAAAAAAAATGTATAATAATTTCACGAGGTGCATTGAAAAAACAAAATACACGGATCAACAGTGTTAACAGAGCCACTTCACTAACCAGGAAAGAGCAGAGGAAGATGAAGGACACGAAGTAGAAGTAGGCAAAGTCGCTGCCGCACTCCTTGCCCAGGTTGCCCGACCTCTCGTCACACGCGCGGCGGCTCAAGCAGGACAGCATGATCTCATGCCAGGCTTCACCCGTTGCACTCCTAACACACACACACACACACACACACACACACACACACACACACACACACACACACACAGAGAGAGAGACCAGAAATGACAGGCCGTCAGAAACACACACACACACACACACACACACAAACATTGACAGACGGAATCCCACGCGACCTCGGAGAATACATGGCCGAGCGTGTCAGAGTTAGGTGGAAAGATGGAAAGATGCACACCCCCCCCCCCCATTTCCTCTCAGCACGTGCGGCTGTGCCCCTCTGGATGGAGAGCAGATCAAACTGCATCTCTCCCACCGCAGACTTTTCACTGCTCACTAATTCAGAGGGATGGTGAGAAGGAGGGGGCTTGAAACGGCATAGGAGAAGCCCCGAGAACAAAGGCGCTGTATAGGCTCTGTGGAGGAGGGGACTCGAGGGCAGGATTTTTGGCACCACTTAAAGTCATAGCTACACACAAGTCATTTATCTGTTGGGGTGTGTGTGTGTGTGTGTGTGTGTGTGTGTGTGTGTGTGTGTGTGTGTGTGTGTGCTTAGGTGTACATACGGCTTCATAAATAGTGTTTCTGTGTATGTGTTACACAAACATTTCCCTGAGGGAGGCTGTGATGTCTTCCACATAATTACACCAGTGAGTGCCGCAGGAAATGAGAGCGACAGTGAGAGGGAGAGAAACAATGCTACCTGAACAACAGCATGAGGGCCTGAAGAAAGGTCCGGAAATTGTTGTGATGGGTGATGGCCGTGTCGTCACTGAGCTCGATGTTTCCAAAGACCTGGACGAGGGGAAGAGGACACGGCCGCAAGAGAAAAGACTCAACCCACAGCGTACTCAGCCTACCGGCGGTAACCACCACCACACAGCAGTGACTGTGACCGGTGTGTCACTACCAACGTAAGGATGGCTGACAGGATCAACGGCCCACCTGCATTCCGATGATGGCGTAGATGAAGAACAGCATCGCAATCAGCAGGCAAACGTAGGGCAGCGCCTGGAGACACAAGCAGCCGTGCAGTAGCATCCTCGTCCGATGAAAAGGAGACGGAAATCGTTTGTGGGTGTGTGTGTGGGTGCGGGTGTGTGTGTGTGTGTGTGTGCGTGTGTGGGTGTGTGTGTGTGTGTGTGTGCGTGTGTGTGTGCGTGTGGGTGATACCGTGTACATGTGTGTGTGTGTGTGTGTGTGTGTGTGTGTGGGTGATACCGTGTGTGTGTGTGTGTGTGTGTGTGTGTGTGTGTGTGTGTGTGTGTGTGTGTGTGTGTGCGCGCGCATGGGGGGGATACCTTGAAGGACTGCACGAAGGTCCAGAGGAGGATGCGGATGGTGTAGCCCTGCCTCAGCAGCTTGATGAGCCGGGCGGCTCTGAACAGCCGCAGGAAGCTCAGGTTCAGCAGACGGTCCTGGAAGGGGGCCCAGATCAAGAGTCACGTTTACCCCAACCCAGCCTCTCCGTGTGTCTATTCCAGTAACACCATAATGACTCTCTGTGGCTTTTAGAACGGGAGGAAAGAGTCCGAGGGCAAATAGGAGGCGCGGTCACTCACCGTGGTCTACCGGTGGAGTCGTGGCGGAGGGTAACGGCGACAGTGAGGACATTGAACGAGACGACAAGGCAGGACAGAGGGACAGGGAGAGGCAGGAGAAGGGGTCGAGATAAAAGCCGGAACAGTTATAAGACATGAACTAAAGCGGGTTGTATAAACAAACATTTTACAAAGACGATGGGACAGTGTGGTACACTGTATGGACCGGCAACAGCGTAGAGACTATAAGTGTGGAGTTAAAGACAAATATGTTACATTACATTACATATGTGGTTCACAATGGAAAGTGCACAGAATACCTCGCAGTTTTTTGTCACAACTGTTGTGTCGTTAATACAATTAGCATGAAACTCCAAGCTTCTCTCCTTAATTCTCTCTGGACCAGGTCCAACTTCTCTTTTCTGACATGGCTAGTTAGCTTGTGAGTTCAAGGCCTCTCTCTCTCTCTCTCTCTCTCTCTCTCTCTCTCTCTCTCTCTCTCTCTCTCTCTCTCTCTCTCTCTCTCTCTCTCTCTCTCTCTCTCTCTCCCCTCCCTCCCTCCCTCCCTCCCTCCCTCCCTCTCTCTCTCTCTCTCTCTCTCTCTCTCTCTCTCTCTCTCTCTCTCTCTCTCTCTCTCTCTCTCTCTCTCTCTCTCCCCCCTCCCTCCCTCCCTCCCTCCCTCTCTCTCTCTCTCTCTCTCTCTCTCTCTCTCTCTCTCTCTCTCTCTCTCTCTCCCTCTCTCTCTCTCTCTCTCTCTCTCTCTCAGGACTTGGGCAATCTGCCCTATCTCATCATCATAGGAATACAGTGTGCTGCCTGAGGCGCTTCCTGTAACTCTTACATTGATTTCTGTGACCAGGATGTCAGTAATGCTCCCCAACACTGTCACAAAGTCGAACACGTTCCAGGCATCTTTCAGGTAGTTCTGTGAGAAACAAGGATCACATCAATCACAGGCCATGCGTTCCCAGCAAGTCTAAAGCATTTGGTGAGCAGTGACATATTAATGCCATATATTTGCCATTTAGGGGTATATATATAATAATCGGCGATAGTACCCACCAGAGGACCAAAGGCAATGATTTTGAGGATGCACTCCAGAGAGAAGAGGGCGGTGAAGACAATGTTGAGGTTCTTCAGCATGGCTTCGTAGAAGTCCGGAGCTCCATGGAACTGGGTGGCGGACAGAGAGAGAGAACGCGAGAGCGAAGAGAGAGAAAGCGGATGAGCGGCGCACCGTTCACAAGGGGGAGGGGGAGGGGGATGGAGGAACGTTTAGTTATGAGCACTCACCTTCATCATGAGCACCACTGTGTTGAGAGCAATCATGATCATGATGGAGTACTCAAACGGAGCCGAGACCACGAACTTCCACATGCGGTACTGGAAGGACTGCCTGTCGGCGGGCATGTAGCGCGTCAGGGGCTTGGCGTTGATGGCAAAGTCGATGCAGGCCCTCTGCAGTTCAGGGAGGAGACAAAAGCGGAGGAGGTCAGGAGTCACACATTGCACGCCCTCCATTCGTTTACCTCCGAGCTTGACAAGATTAGGATCACAATCAGCATTACCACAGTCAGTCTATTTAAGTGGATCATTCCTATGTGAATGTGACTGAACAATCTGTTACACAAGCAGTGCGCCGCGACGTGTTGCTGCCGTGTGTTCCAGCTATACGTTCTACTGACTGTAACGAAAACATCCGGAGCTGTGAGGCCGTGTGGATCCAGGCTGGCTGGCTGGTTGTGCCCCCGTGCTCCTCCGCAGGCCTGGGCCGGAGCAGAGCGCGGTCCTCGGCCTGCGGCGCCTCTGCGTTAGCTCACAGACACGGGGAGATTTATGTGTGTGTGTGTGTGTGTGTGTGGCTGAGCGGGGCTGGCTGTGTCTGCCTAATGGGCTCCCAGCGGAGCGCAGGCAGGGTCGGCTCGCTGGCTTTGTTTTGGCCCCAGACAACCCCCCCCCCCCCCCCCCCCCCGCCCGGCCCCCCCACACTGAATCAATCCTGGAGCCGTCGCCCCGGCCCTCTTCACCTGGAAGGGTGCAGCTGGCAGCGGCCCACTGAAACTGCAGACACCAGCACCGCGCACACACACACACACACACACACACACACACACACACACACACACACAAATATGCACGGCCAAGCACCCGTCGCTTCCACAACAACAACGTCATGCGAATGTAAACAGCTCCAGATGTTAGAGCCGGGGGTTCAGCTGTGGCGCGAGGTGATCAGGATGCTGACCAAAATCAGTCTAATAGCGGTCACATTATCAATGTCCACAGCTATGATTTCACTGCAAAAAGTGTGATCGTTAGATTACGTAGTCTAGATTGAATATATGTGTAGTATATACCGTGTATACACATACAAATAAAATACAGCATGACAGAGCAGAGTCGCACCTCGTTCTTCTCCAGGCTGCACTCGGACATGGCCTTGTCGCCCTGCTCCTGGAAGGTGATGATGATCAGGGCCACAAAGATGTTGACGAAGAAGAAGGGGAAGACCACGAAGTAGACCACGTAGAAGATGGAGATCTCAATGCGATAGCCCGGGCTGGGGCCCTCGTTCTCGTAGGTGGCGTCCACCGAGTGCTTCAGGACCCTGCCAGTGGAATATGAACATCATTCATATGGTGGAAAGGCGCAGAACTGAGCCCTCCAATGACCTCATCATCTCGGGCTGGTCACTCATCGCGTAGCCTTGGTTGTAAGGTTACACAGTTATTGAATGAAGCCGGCAATGTAAAGCCATTTCATATTTCAAGTCTAAAAGCAAAGCTATAATAAATGAAAGCTATTTTGCCCTTAAAAGGCCTGAGATTAATATTGAGCTTTGTGGTCACAAAGGCATAGTTTTTTATTAACAGCACAGCCAGACCACTTAGGCCTTCAGGTTATGGAAATTGAGTTGCATATAATTGACATTCAACTCCGACCTAAAGACTCCCCAGTCTGTAATTTTTTTACATATCATGCATCAGTGGATTATCAAATAACATGGCTAATGGAATTATTTAATTGCAGAGACAGAGAGCCCGGAATAGGAGTGAGAAATGTGCACGGGTCCGGAAATTGCATATATACGGGACACGGTGGCATCTTGTGTGCTGACCCGGCAAGCCAGCACACTTTCTATCAAGATGACATAAATCAGGGCTAATTACAGGTGCTGGCACAGCACATTCCCAGACGATTCAGCGGCCACAGGCCATTCGATGGTTCCTCAACTCAACAGACGACCACCGGCCGCACAGAGAGCTCTACACGAGATGAACGTCTCACAAACAACGGCTGATGTGCTTGAGATCCACACATACGAGTCGTATAACTAACACTAAGAGCATTTACAACTGTCCGGAAAATGAATAATCTTCTTTTGAATCCCTGGTCCAAAACAAATAACCATAGCCTTTAGGACTGTGTGACTACCGGACGTGTGGGTCCCAGGTCGCCCGAGGGGCGAGGTTTACTTACGTGGGCCAGCCCTCCCCAGTGGACACGGTGAAGAGAGTGAGGAAGGCCCACAGCACGTTGTCGTAGTGGAACTCGTACTTGAGCCACTGTCTGGGCTGGGCCGCCACCTCGTCCTCCTTGTAGTCCAGGAACTGGCCCCTGGAGCACAGGGAGGAGGTTTCAGGGAATGAGTCGGTCACATAAGAATGACATAGCTTCATATAAAAGAGGAAAACCTGTTTGTTTCATCTCCGTTTACGTATTTTACGGTCCTCAATGTGCTGGAGACATTTTTAAGAGAGTCTCAGACCTTTCATTTTAAACCCATTTTCATATGAAAACCTACCTAGTAAATCTATTTTTCCATTCCAGAAAAGCAGGTCATCAGAGCGCGCTGATATGCTATAAACCTCACAAACTGAATAAATAATACAGTGTTACCTCTCCATAAAAAGGCTTGGATGTGTTGGATTTTCTCTCTTGCAGCATGAACATTTATAACATTTATAAACTGATGGGCTTTTACCATCACTCTCCTGCAGGGGGAGCCTGTCGGTGGGCTGTTTACCGTGCCCACCTCCCCGCCAATCAATGGCACAGTACTTCCTGCCAGCAGAACCAACCTGCAGTCCTTCTCCAGGCCTTTGGACTCGTCGGTGCAGTAGAAGAACTTCCCCTTGAAGAGCTGCACGGCGATGACGGCAAAGATGAACATGAAGAGGATGTAGACGATGAGGATGTTGAGGACGTTCTTCAGGGAGTTCACCACGCAGTCAAACACGGCCTGGGCAAACACAAACGCGGCACGCACGGTTCAAACCGATCCGTTCTGAATCTTGCGCGGGGAATCGCGGGGGAGGATGTGAACACGGACGGGAGTCAGGCGGTGTACCTTGAGTTTGGGCAGCCGCTTGATGGTCTTGAGGGGCCTTAAGACCCTCAGCACCCTCAGGGACTTGATGGTGCTGATGTCCTTGCCTTTGCTTCCTCTGCACAAAACAACCACGTTAGTCCATGTGTCACTTCAGAAAGGGCACGCTAACTATAAAGATGAACACAATCTAAGTTCATTCCCAATATAATAAATGAAGTGTCAGAGAGGCAAGTTGGACATATATACAAGACAAGTTGGTAAGTGGCTGCAATAACCCTAATAAGACATCTTGTGTGTTAGGTGTTCAATTCAGTCAATCTAAACATAGGCTCATGTTACATTGGTGGTAAATGTATGTATTGTCCAGCAAAGAAAAGGGCTTTCATTGTTAAATGTGTGAGCTGTGATCGGTAAGTCATTTTAAACTGAAACCCATTTGCTGACTCCAGGCCTGACAGAAGGTCTAGGTGCTAAGGATTCATCAGGAGCTACTATTTAAAATGCTGTCTAAATTGTAATTTATTTTCTGCTGGAACAAGCTAAAACAATATGATGAAACTTATACACTTTTGCAACGTCTTCATAAAACAGGCAATATCGTATTCATGTATGCTTTAATGTAGAGAATTATGGAGAAAAAAAATCTCGATTGGTCGCTTGACCAAACATTGTGCATTCATGACAACCACTGGCCGCTCCCAACTATCCACGAAATAGTCAACTCACATGGATGCATGCCTTTTCAAACCACTGAGCGTTGAGTAGCATGTAATCCTGGATTACATGAGCCTGCTAGTCAGATTCCGGGCCTGGGATTACCGCATGCAAACTACATTTCTATTCCAGAGACACAGGTTTTCCATGGGCCTGGCTTCTATCCCAAACCATTATTCTACATGCAAACGAGGTCAGAGAACATGATGGTGCATCAGGTTTAAAAAAAACAAAAAACAATGCTGCTTAAACGTTTTCGTAGAGTTATTAACGAGGGATGGTGAAAGAACAGAAGAAGAAAAAAAAAAGATAATAGACAAGGCAGAGAGGATGAAAAGTCTCAGGGCTGATAGTATTATACAGGAGCGAGCAAATTTAATATTTCGAGCACAGAAGACAAAAGCGCCGAAGATCCTTTGAAATAACACGGCGAGAATTCTTTACGGAATTGCATTAATACTCCTGGCCATGTAAGGCAGTGATCCCTACAGATTGGGAGGTGGCGGTGCTGAATCAGCACCTTGGGGACGCGCTGTACGGAAAGCTCAATGAAAAAGGACTATCCGGAGATAAGGGGGAAGAGCGGATAAAATACAATGAGGCGGATAACAAAAGTCGCAGGCTGTGTAAGATTATAGGGGCCGCATATCCTCTGCTATCTCAGGAGGGGGAAATCATAATGAATTTTTGAGATTGAAAAACCCCAATACTAAAACACAAAACGGGAGGATGGTCTAACTTCACATGATAACCGTAACGTAAAATGTTACTGTACATTTCTGCTTCAATCTAGATCCATAGGATGACATTGCCCTCTCCCACCATTTACGTTTAGAGGTCCCACTCCGCTGAATTTTATATTACATTTTATATTACATTTTGTCCAAGTTAATCACCCCGCAGTAATAATATACTTGTATGTTTCCAATCTATCAAAATAAATGTACATGGAGAAAACATCCAAGCTACTTAATTATTTTTTTTTCATTGTAACACCAAATGGAGCAGCCAACAGCAATGCACCCCAAACCCCTGGCAACACACTCCATCTCCATCATCCCACTGTTTCTCGTCCGCACACAAACACACACAGTGAAATCCATCCCCATCCAGCCAGCGCCTGTGAAGTGTCCTCTGTTATACTGCACCGGACAGGAAGTTGGCAGCGTGACCTATAGGGATATCATGGCGGAGGTTCCTCTCTCTCTCTCTCTCTCTCTCTCTCTCTGTACTCCTCTGGGAGACCTGGCCACTGACAACACCACCACAGCATGCACGTTTCATGCTCCAACGCACATTAGTCCAGCATGCTTTCACAGTGAGTTGGGCCAGTGGTTTTAGATGGAACTACGGCACTCACACGTTCGGGAAAAGAAAAAAAGAAAACGCGCACACACACACACACACACACACAAGACATTCTGATAGCTTTCAAAGAAACCCAAGGCGTAGGTGAGCCATACAGGTAGACTCTGTGCTCTATGTGATGTGGCGGGGAGGCTCTCTAGAGGGGCCCACACGAGAGACAGGACAGCGCACGATGCCCCATACGGGTGTTTCAATTCATAATGAGGACATGAGGCTCATAGGTGGCTAAGGCGGGAGCCGTTCTTCAACAAGAAGAGTTGGCCCCCAAAATAAAACCTCCTCC